>QRFJ01005605.1:0-71928 GCA_006176705.1 Cocos nucifera
CCTTTAAACCCTTCTTTGTTCTTATGACTGGACGGCTAAGAGGAATGCCTTAATCAGGAACATGTAATACTACAAAACAGTTTTATATCTATATCATATATCTCATATACAAATTAGATCTAATCATGGCATATTTTGTATACATCTCATGTTTCCAATCATGCATATTTTCAGATCTAAATTATTCCATAATAATCTAAAAAATTAGATTTAAATTGATCTTATCAAAATAAACTCTAATCTCGATAAGTATGTAGAACTATTCTACAACTAGTCTAGACATGCATCAATCATATCTCATATGATGTTAAAATTAAATAATTTTTATTTGCTACTTTTTAGATGTTATTATAATAATTATAGTATTAAAAAATAGTAAATAAATAGATCTAAAATATAATTTAATCAAATTAAATTGAAAATATGCAAGACTATTCTATAGAACTATTTTATTTTAGAACTAGTCATGCATATTTTCTAATCTTAGATCCAAATTATTTAATTTTAATTTTTCTAATTTTAGATCTGATCACATATCATGTGACATCTAAAATCACTTATTTTCTAATTAGAATAAATTTAAAATTAGATCTAAATACTTTAGAACCTTGGCTCTGATACCAGTTGAAGGAAAATCCTGATTTTCAGGGCTAGGTTCATTCAGATCTGATCGGATCAAGAGATATATTTTAAATTTTTTTTGATCTAAATTAGATCTAAAATATTTTAGATCTGATCTTTATTATTTTAATAATTAACATTAAAATCTAGATAAATTAAATTAAATTAAATTTACCTTGATGTAGGGTAATCCTATTATCCATTGATGATCCTGTAAGCAGCGGAAGGTTCTGGATCTAGCCACGCAAGTACCTAGCCTCTACTGGTATCTACTTAGGCTGGATCTGAAGATCCTCTTCTTCTCGATCATGTCTTCAAAAATTAAATTTAAATCTGATTTGGAGGATCTTCAAAATATCTTTCGAAGATCAGCAGTTGTCCTTTGCAGAAACGCAGTCTTCTAGCTTTCTGTCGCCTTTCTCTCATCTAAATTGCACCAACTAAGATCCCAAACTACTTTGAGTGTGGAGAGGAGAGGGAGAAGATGGGATTGGCATGGAGGAGGAGAGAGCCAGCCTTGGGGTGTGGGAATTCTTCATACGTTTTGAGTTGGGCGCAGGGTCTTATTTATAGACTATGTGTGATCCAACTCCTCTTCTTCCCAACCAATCACATCTTTTGTGAAATCAGATCTAAATCTGATTAGTGGAAATAGAGTCCCTTGGATTCCTCCTTAGATGGTGCCTAAGATCAGTCAAACTTGGTTCTTAGGAGGAATCTATTTGGAATCCAAAAAGGAGATGGAGTCCCTGTCCAACAGGGACTCCTGGGCGCCTCCAGCTTGGGCACACGCCAAGGATGGCGTGCGCCCTCCTCCTTACCAGGTTCTAGTAGGAGGACAAGCCACCACCAGCTCTTTAATAGGTGCGTGACATGTGGACAGAAGTCAAAATATCAATGGTCAATATTTGACCAGTCAAAGGTCAACTTTTGACCAAAGTCAAAGGATGAGAAATGGCAAATGACCAAAAATGGTAGGTATTGTCTTACAAAATAAAACATCTTTTTCTGACCTGGACAAGCTCCAATCAGACCAAGTGAAGGCCTTTAATCGAGCATAAACTCCTTTGGCTCAGTCAGGATAACTATTTATGATAGTAAAAGAAGAACGTTAGGTTCAATCGAGTGCTAGCACGATTTTCTTGAACCTAATTGAATCTCATTCAGATCAATTAAACTAGATTAGTTCAATTGATGATCACCAGATTCAAACCCTTGTTTGCGTGATCTAATTAGGTTCAGTTCTATATGATAATAGGATATGTCATGATCTCTATCATCGACATCATCGAAACTTCTTTCGATGGATCAGAACTCTTCTGATTCGAACAGCTAGAATGATCGATCATCTAAATCATTCTAATTGCTCCCAAAATCCATCAGTGACACCTAGCAGTATATGGTGGCAACCCATCAGAGCTGAATGCGAACCTCTTGGTGCAGCTACCTGTGTGATTAAGTTCTTCTATCTTGAGCTCCGATCAGATTAGGGTTAAGGTGAACTCATCAAACCCTAGTTTCTATCATATGATGTAATCATTCGATTCAGATCCGATGTAAAAAGCTAAATAGAAACTCTTTCTATTATTTCACTCTACCATGGCCATGGACTTCTGGACTTGATTCTCATGATCATCATAGGGCTCCTCCTCTACCACCGAGGTAGATAGATTCCATCTTGATGCAATCCAATTTCTACTATGAACATGCTATAACCAACATACACCTCAAGATTCTGAATGGCTAGGAGACCGAGTAATGGTATAGTCAAACTATAACACCCTCAAGGTGAACTGCCAATGCACCTTAGATCAAAGAACCAGACACACTACTGCAGCATCGAGTCAGTCATTGATGAGAAGGTAGACTTCCTAATGACTACTCGAGGTGGTCACGCTCAGTGCCCTCATTCTCTAACGAGTACCTATACTCTCACTCTGGTGTCTCCACACCGTAGACTCAAGACTCATCTACTAAAGAGAAGTGATTGTACACCAACCTTTCAAATCAATCACCATCCTTGTGATGATCCTATGGTCGGAAGCAATTTATGAGTTAATAATGATTATTCATATCTTAAATTTTCAACTCTTGAAAATATGAATTATCATTACCATTAACTCAAAGGATATATCACAGACACTAAATACACATATGTGATAGAGAATAACCCATTTTATTGATTATAGTCAAAATTATAATTTTGCCCTTAGAAGTGTCTTACAAGTGTCAGCTAATTCTAGCTTCTAGGGCACATATATCTAACAGCGAGCACCTCACCTCATTTCTTTACTCCATGGATATCTTTGTTTGGTCAATCTTGGATATGCTAGGCATAGATTCGGAAGTCATTGTCCCATAGCTAAATATAGACCTAAAGTATCATCCCATCAGGCAAAAGAAAAGAAGCTTCATGCTAGAGTGACACAAGACCATAGAAGAAGTCAACAAGCTCTTGAAGGCTAATTTCATTCGAGAGGTCTATTACTTGAATGGTTGGCCAATGTGGTGCTGGTCAAGAAAGCGAATGAAAAGTGATGTGTATGCATTGACTACATTGACCTCAATAAAGCATGCCCCAAGGATAGTTACCCACTAACTCAGATCAATCAATTGGTGGATGCAACATTAGGTCACCAACTCCTCTGCATTATTGGGCTATAACCAAATCAGCATAGCTCCCAAGAATGAGGAAAGAACAACTTTTACTATTGATAAGGGTCTTTTTTTTTTTATTACAAGGTTATGCGTTTTGGCCTAAAGAATGTAGGAGTGACCTATCAAAGGCTCATCAACAAGGTCTTTAAGGAACTAATCGAAAGAAATATGGAGATATATATGGATGACATGCTCATTGCATGGTTGCTGAGCATCACATCATTGAACTCGAAGAGACCTTCACAACACAAGGATACTTCCATATGAAGCACAACCCTAACAAGTGTGCTTTTGGGATCATCTCCAGCAAGTTTTTCTCGATTTTATGATATCATAGCATGGGATCAAAGCTAACTCTGAAAAGATTCAAATGCTCTAGGACATGATGCCTCTAAGGACAATCAAAGAAATGCAACATCTTATAGGAAGAATCATAGCTTTTAGATGATTTCTCTCAAGGTTAGTTGAAAAAAGTTTGCCCTTCTTTAGAGCCTTTAAGTGGATAAAGAACTTTTAATGGATAGAGGAGTGCTAGGCCACATTTGATAAGCTAAAGAGGTACCTCGAATCCCTACCTCTCCTTAATAAATCAGAGCCTAATGAAGTCCCATACTTATACCTTCTAGTCTCTCCTTAAGTAGTTAGCTCGGTACTCATTTGATAGGAGGGTGTGTCTCAAAAACCTATATTATGTATAAGCTGAGTCCTCCATAATGCAAAGACTAGGTACATAAGGCTGGAGAAAGTGGTATACACACTTATGATTCCAACAAAAAGGTTGCATCCATACTTCCAGGCATATACTGTTAGATATATGTGCCCTAGAAGCCAGAATTGGCTGACACTTGTAATACACTTCTAGGGGCAAAATTATAATTTTGACTATAATTAATGAAATGGATTATTTTCTATCACACCTGTGTATTTAGTGTCTGTGATACATCCTTTGAGTTAATGGTAATGATAATTCATATTTTCAAGAGTTGAAAATTTAAGACATGAATAATCATTATTAACTCATAAACAGCTCCCGACCATAGGATCATCACGAGGATGGTGATTGATCCGGAAGGTTGGTGTACGATCGCTTCTCTTTAGTAGATGAGTCTTGAGTCTACGGTGTGGAGACACCGGAGCGAGAGTACAGGTACTCGTTAGAGAACGAGGGCACTGAGCGTGACCACCTCGAGTAGTCATTAGGAAGTCTACCTTCTCGTCAATGACTGACTCGATGCTGCAGTAGTGTGTCTGGTTCTTTGACCTGAGATGCATCGGCAGTTCACCTTGAGGGTGTTATAGTTTGACTACACCATTACTCGGTCTCCTAGCCATATGGAACCCTGAGGTGTATGTTGGCTATAGCATGTTCATTGTAGGAACTGGATTGCATCAAGATGGGATCTATCTACCTCGGTGGTAGAGGAGTAGCCCTATGATGATCATGAGAATCAAGTCCAGAAATCCATGGCCATGGTAGAGTGAAATAATAGAAAGAGTTTCTATTTAGATTTTCACATTGGACTCGAATCGAATGATTACATCATATGACAGAGACTAGGGTTTGACGAGTTCACCTTAACCCTAATCTGATCGGGGCTCAAGATAGAAGAACTTAATCACACAGGTAGCTGCACCAAGAGGTTCGCATTCAGCTCTGATGGGTTGCCACCATATACTGCTAGGTGTCACTGGTGGATTTTGGGAGCAATTAGAATGATTTAGATGATCGATCATTCTAGCTGTTCGAATCAGAAGAGTTCTGATCCATCGAAAGGAGTTTCGATGATGTCTATGATAGAGATCATGACATATCCCATTACCATACAGAACTGAACCTAACTGGGTCACACAAACAAGGGTTTGAATCTGGTGATCATCAATTGAACTGATCTAGTTCAATTGATCTGAATGAGATTCAATTAGGTTCAAGGAAATCGTGCTAGCACTCGATTGAACCTAACGTTCTTCTTTTACTATCATAAATAAGTTGTCCTGACTGAGCCAAAGGAGTTTGTGCTCAATCAGAGGCCTTCATATGGTCTGACTGGAGGTTGTCCAAGTCAGAATAGGTTGTCTTATTTGTAAGACATTACCTGCCATTTTTGGTCACCTGCCATTTCTTGTTCTTTGACTTTGGTCAAAAGTCTACCTTTGACTGGTCAAACGTTGACCATTCACCCTTTGACTTTTGACCACATGTCATGCACCTATTGGAGAGCTGGTGGGGGCCTGTCCCCCTGCCAGAACCTGGCAAGGAGAAGGGCGCACGCCAAGGGTGGCGTGAGCCCAAGTAGGAGGCGCCTAGGAGTCCTTGTTGGACAAGGACTCCACCTCCCTTTTGGATTCCAATCAGAGTTCTACTAAGAATCCAGTTTGACTGGTCTTAGGCGCCCTCTAAGGAGGAATCCAGGGGTCTCTATTCCAACCAATCAGATTTAGATCTGATTTCACAAAGGGTTGTGATTGGTTGAGAGGAAGAGGAGTTGGATCACAAGAGGTCTATAAATAAGACCCTGCGCCCAACCCTAATTCCAATGCTATTAGACACGCCCCAAGGCTGCCTCTCCCCTCCTTCTCCATGCCATAGTCTCTTCTCCCCTTGCTCTCCACGTCCAAAAGGTGTTTTGGACTTTAGGTTGGTGCGATTCAGATCAAGGAAAGGCGATCAAAAGCAAGAAGGCTGCGCTGCTGCAAAAGGACGACTGCAGATCTTCAAAAGAGTTTTGAAGATCCTCCAGATCAGATCCAGATCTGATTTTTGGAGGTGTGATAGAGAAGAAGAGGATCTCCAGATCCAACCCGAGTGGATACCGGTAGAGGCCAGGCGCTTGCGTGGCTAAGATCCAGAACCTTCCGCTGCAATCAGGATCATCTACAGGGTAATAGGATTACCCAAATCAGGTAAATTGAAATTTGATTTAATTTATCTTATTTTATTTTATTTATTAAAATAATAAGAATCAGATCTGAAACATATCAAGATCTGATTGAGATCAAGAGAAAATTTTTGAAATATATCTCTTGATCTAATCAGATCTGGACGAACCTGGACCGGGAAATCAGGATTTCCCTTCAACTGGTATCAGAGCCATGGTTCTAAATTGTTTAGATCTGATTTTAATTTTATTTTAATTAGAAAATAAAGTGATTTCAGATGTCACATGAGATGTGATCAGATCTGAAATCAGAAAAATTAAAATTAAATGATTTGGATCTAAGAACATGAAGATATGCATGACTAGTTCTAGAATAGAATAGTTCTATAGAATAGTTTTGCATGTCTTTGATTTAATCTGATTAAATCATATTTTAGATCTTCTTATTTACTATTTTCTGATATTATAAGTGTTATAATAACATCTGATAAACAGCAAATAAAAATTATTTAATTTTAAATATCATATGAGATATGATAGATGCATGACTAGACTAGTTGTAGAATAGTTCTACATAATTGTCTAGATTAGAATTTATTTTGATTAGATCAATTTAAATCTAATTTTTTAGATTATTATGTGATAATTTAGATCTGAAAACATGCATGATTTGATACATGAGATGTATGCAAAATATGCCTTGATTAGATCTAAATTTGTATATGAGATATATGATATAGATCTATAACTGTTTTGTAGATTTACATGTTCCTGATTAAGGCGTTCCTCTTGGCCGTCCGGTCATAAGAACGAAGAAGGGTTTAAAGGCCCTCTCTTCCCATTCGATGGGGTGTTCTTATGACGTGTAGGGGTGCTGCGTGTTCGTCCTTAATCAGAAACCCAAAACTTACTTTCTGCAAAACCCTAGATCCTGAAACCCTAGGATTTATTGTGCATATTTTGTTTATGAACCCAACTTAATTAAGAATTAAGTTTATGGAATATTAATTAGGTCTAAAATTGAGAATTTCAGATCTAAGACATATTCATAATACTGGGTTCGGGCTTGGGTAGCTCAATTAGGTCTAAGCGGTTGATCAAACCGAATCAAGAGTTGGTTAGATGGGATCAACAATGCTTAAATTGACCAGCCTAATAGGATTAAGTCTGGGTCAAGATCGAGTCACGATCAAGCAAGACCTAATTAGGCTCAGAGGTTAGAGTCTGGATTGTAGGCTAACCCAATTGGTTCTGACTCAACAATTTGGTGTCTAAGGTAAGTTTGGCACAGACGACCGACTGGTTTTTAATTGGAAGCTACTCGACCTGAATGCGTTCTTGTGCGAGTTAACGGCATATTCCTTCCACCGGTCTCACTTACCTGGCCATATCTGTTGACACAGTTCTGATCTGAGGTGGTCAATAATCCGAGCTGACCCATGCCACTAGGTTAGTCATAATTGTTATGACTAAGCCAAGTCTAGTTTAATGAGACCTGAATCAATTCTCCCTAAGAAAAGATTAAGTCCGAGGTCTTCCACCATTGTAGACGTGCGGGCCCTTCCCGGGGTTGATTGTTCTCGGCTGGATACAGTGGCTCAGTTGCACCGGGAAGACGCAACCATGTCTATTAGGCATTGGATGCTATGGGCTGGAGGATGAGTTGGGCTCAATATTCCGGATACGGTGAGAGACCCAATTAGGAACCCAGTCTATGCAAATGGTGGGTCTGACTTAACTAAGGAGTGGATCAATATTCCGGATACGGTGAGATTCATGAATTAGAGACCAAGTTTGGGTGCACCATGATTAGAGAATCATTGAACAAGAGTTGTTCACTCATTGGCTAACCCATCACCAATAACTGTTAGGTGAGGTGATGAGTCAGTTGGTGAGACCGCACCACCCACTAGAAATCATCAATCGCGGAGATTTTCGCATCTCTACAGAGGGAGTGTAGGGATCCGAGAAAATAGTGGGAGCTAATTTGTTTAAAAATAAAATCCCTAAACAAATTGGTCAAGTCAAAATTACAGTATCTAACTAGAATCTTTGACTCTCTACAGGAAAATGTCTGCGTCCAACCCACTGGCACGTATCCTAGACACACATAGACTGACTGGACCCAATTATAAAGATTGGCTCAGGAACTACAAAATTGTTTTGGGTTCAGAGAAGTTAACACATGTTTTGGACCAGGACCCTCCCACCTTACCAGCTCGTCCATCCACTGAACAGAGAGCGTCTCTGGAAAAATGGATTGACGAAGACAATAAGGCCAGATACTACATGTTGGGCTCGATGTCTGATGAGCTCCAGCGCCAACATGAAGATATCGGGACTGCTCGCCAAATGTTGGCTCACCTGCAGGAGATGTTTGGTGAACAGAGTCGCGCAGCCAAATATCAAGTCACGAAATGACTTTTTAAGGCTAAGATGCGTGATGGGCAGTCAGTCCAAGATCACTGTCTGACAATGATCAAGGACATGGAAGAGCTTGAGAAGCTCGGTGTGAAGTTGGACTTGGACTTGCAGAACGATATTATTCTGCAATCCTTGACTGATGCATATGGGCAATTCATCATGAATTACCACATGCATAAACTTCAAAATTCCTTGGCCGAGTTGATGAATATGCTGGTTACCGCTGAGCTTTCTATGAAAGGTTCTAAAGGCTCAGTTCTTGCTATGGAACGGACTTCTTCCAAAAGAAAGTCTTATGGAAAGAAAAAGAAGTCTGTGAAAAAGCAAAAGGTAGAAGGATCAAAGAAGAAGAAGGCAGAACCGAAGAAGAAGGTCGATGGCAAAGGAAAGTGTTTCCATTGCAACAGCGACGGCCATTGGAAGCGGAACTGCCCTACTTACCTGGCCACCCTGAAGAACAAGAAGGAAGGTCCTTCTGGAGGTATGCTCGTTATTGAGTCTAACCTTACGGTTTCTTCTGCATCCAGTTGGGTGCTTGACTCTGGTTCTAGTGCTCATCTGTGCACTTCTATGCAGGGTCTTGAGGATAGCAGGAGGCTGAGGGATGGAGACATGATCCTACGCGTCGGTAATGGAGCAAGAGTTGCTGCAGTAGCCGTGGGAACATACCCTCTGCGATTACCATCTGGTTTAGACTTAGTTTTAAAAGACTGTTATTATGTGCCTGCAGCTAGCAGGAATTTGATTTCTGTTTCATGCTTAGCACAAGAAGGTTATGTGATCACCTTCTTTAAGGACCATTGTAACATTCTTTATGAAAGAAATAAAATTGCAAATGGTTTCCTTGTTAATGGTCTTTATCAGTTGCATATTGATGTACCTATTTTAACTATCGAGCAAAACGTGAATGCCAAACGACCTAGGGATAGTCCAAACGACAGATATCTATGGCACCTGAGATTAGGTCATATAGCAGAAGATAGGATTAACAAATTGGAGAAAAATGGGCTATTGAGTCCATTGACTTTTGAGTCATATCCAACTTGTGAATCTTGTCTTCAAGGCAAAATGACTAAACTCCCTTTTGTTGGACATGGGGAGAGGGCCACAGATCTCCTTGCCCTAGTACATACTGATGTGTGCGGCCCATTCGATGTGCCGGCTAGAGGCAATTTTGTCTACTTCATTACCTTTACCGATGATCTGTCTAGGTATGGGTATGTGTATCTTATGAGACATAAGTCTGAAGCCTTTGAAAAGTTCAAAGAATTCAGACATGAAGTAGAAAAACAAACTGGAAAACCCATTAAGGTTCTTCGATCAGATCGAGGAGGTGAATACCTTAGCCGGGAATTCCTAGACTATCTTAAGGAAAATGGCATAGTCTCTCAATGGACTCCACCAGGAACACCTCAACTCAACGGGGTTTCAGAACGGAGAAATCGGACTCTATTGGATATGGTTCGATCCATGATGAGCTTCACAGACCTCCCAGATTTTCTTTGGGGACATTCATTATTAACTTCAATCTATTTACTGAATAGGGTTCCCTCTAAAACCGTTCCTACCACACCGTATGAGATATGGCACGGTAAGAAACCAAGTCTGAGTCATCTCAGAATTTGGGGTTGTCCGGCTTATGTCAAAAGACAACAAGCGGACAAGTTAGAGTTTAGGTCCTTTAGAGCTCGATTCATAGGATATCCTAAAGAGTCATTAGGATACTATTTCTACATTCCAGAAGACCACAATGTGATTGTGAGTCGACATGCCATATTTCTTGAAAAATAGTTTATTCAAGATAGTGGCATTGGAAAGCAGATTAAGCTTGATGAGAAAGTCTCACAAGCAGAACGAGCTAAGGACCAAGTGGAACCAAATCAGGTTGAGCCAATAAGAACACTACCTCCTCCACCTCGTAGATCGGAAAGAGTTTCCCGTCCCCCTGAAAGATACTTAGGTATTATTTCAGAGGATATAGAGGAAATGTTCCTCATAGGTAATGGTGCTCATGGTGATGATCCCAAAACCTACAACGAGGCGATATCAGATATCGACTCCGAGAAATGGCTTGAGGCAATGAAGTCAGAAATTGACTCGATGCACTCAAACCAAGTCTGGACCTTGGTAGATCCACCAGAAGGTATAGTACCTATTGGGTGTAAATGGATCTTCAAGAGAAAGATTGGTGCAGATGGGAATGTGGAGACATTCAAGGCTAGACTGGTGGCAAAAGGTTATAGTCAACGTGAAGGCATTGACTATCAGGATACCTTTTCCCCGGTAGCTATGCTAAAATCCATCCGCACATTGCTTGCTGTTGCAGCCTATTTCGATTATGAAATATGGCAAATGGACGTGAAAACGGCATTCCTAAATGGATATCTTGAGGAAGATATCTATATGGAACAGCCGCTAGGTTTCACATCCAGTGATACTGATCACAAGGTTTGCAAGCTGCAAAGGTCCATATATGGACTTAAGCAAGCATCTCGGAGCTGGAACACTCGTTTCAATGATGTGATCAAAAAGTTTGGTTTCATCAAAAATGAAGAGGAACCATGTGTTTTCAAAAGGGTCAGTGGGAGCGCTGTTGTCTTCCTCGTATTGTACGTGGATGACATCCTCCTTATTGGGAATGATATTCCCATGTTGACATCAGTCAAGATGTGGTTGTCTAAGGAATTCTCCATGAAAGACCTAGGTGAAGCATCCTTTATTCTAGGAATTAAGGTCTATAGGGATAGACCGAATAGGATGCTAGGACTTTCACAGAAGATGTACATAGAGGAAGTACTAAAGAGGTTTAGTATGGAAAACTCTAAGAGGGGATTAATACCCTTCAGACATGGTATTCATCTTTCCAAGAAGATGTGCCCCAGCACACCTGAGGAAATAGAACGCATGAGCAAGATCCCTTATGCTTCTGCAATAGGGAGCCTCATGTATGCCATGCTATGTACACGACCTGATATAGCCCATGCTGTGAGTGTCACAAGCAGATATCAGTCAAATCCAGGTGAAGAACACTGGACTTCTGTGAAATGTATCCTTAAGTACTTGAGAAGAACTAAGGATATGATGTTGGTCTTTGGTAACGGAGAACTCCAAGTTCCAGGGATACACAGACTCGGACTTCATGTCCGATATAGATGATCGAAAGTCGACATCTGGCAGACTGTTTGTGCTGGAAGAGTTCCAAGCAAACGGTGATACCATCTCATCCGCGATTACCTTGAGAAAGGTTACGTTGAGGTCAAGAGAGTCAACTCCACAGATAATGTGGCAGACCCACTTACAAAGCCGTTGGGCCAGCAGAAGATCGAAGCCCACCTTGAGAAGATGGGACTTAGACTTGTAGCCAATTGGCTTTAGGACAAGTGGGAGATTGTTAGATATATGTGCCCTAGAAGCCAGAATTGGCTGACACTTGTAATACACTTCTAGGGGCAAAATTATAATTTTGACTATAATTAATGAAATGGGTTATTTTCTATCACACATGTGTATTTAGTGTCTGTGATACATCCTTTGAGTTAATGGTAATGATAATTCATATTTTCAAGAGTTGAAAATTTAAGACATGAATAATCATTATTAACTCATAAACAGCTCCCGACCATAGGATCATCACGAGGATGGTGATTGATCCGGAAGGTTGGTGTACGATCGCTTCTCTTTAGTAGATGAGTCTTGAGTCTACGGTGTGGAGACACCGGAGCGAGAGTACAGGTACTCGTTAGAGAACGAGGGCACTGAGCGTGACCACCTCGAGTAGTCATTAGGAAGTCTACCTTCTCGTCAATGACTGACTCGATGCTGCAGTAGTGTGTCTGGTTCTTTGACCTGAGATGCATCGGCAGTTCACCTTGAGGGTGTTATAGTTTGACTACACCATTACTCGGTCTCCTAGCCATATGGAACCCTGAGGTGTATGTTGGCTATAGCATGTTCATTGTAGGAACTGGATTGCATCAAGATGGGATCTATCTACCTCGGTGGTAGAGGAGTAGCCCTATGATGATCATGAGAATCAAGTCCAGAAATCCCATGGCCATGGTAGAGTGAAATAATAGAAAGAGTTTCTATTTAGATTTTCACATTGGACTCGAATCGAATGATTACATCATATGACAGAGACTAGGGTTTGACGAGTTCACCTTAACCCTAATCTGATCGGGGCTCAAGATAGAAGAACTTAATCACACAGGTAGCTGCACCAAGAGGTTCGCATTCAGCTCTGATGGGTTGCCACCATATACTGCTAGGTGTCACTGGTGGATTTTGGGAGCAATTAGAATGATTTAGATGATCGATCATTCTAGCTGTTCGAATCAGAAGAGTTCTGATCCATCGAAAGGAGTTTCGATGATGTCTATGATAGAGATCATGACATATCCCATTACCATACAGAACTGAACCTAACTGGGTCACACAAACAAGGGTTTGAATCTGGTGATCATCAATTGAACTGATCTAGTTCAATTGATCTGAATGAGATTCAATTAGGTTCAAGGAAATCGTGCTAGCACTCGATTGAACCTAACGTTCTTCTTTTACTATCATAAATAAGTTGTCCTGACTGAGCCAAAGGAGTTTGTGCTCAATCAGAGGCCTTCATATGGTCTGACTGGAGGTTGTCCAAGTCAGAATAGGTTGTCTTATTTGTAAGACATTACCTGCCATTTTTGGTCACCTGCCATTTCTTGTTCTTTGACTTTGGTCAAAAGTCTACCTTTGACTGGTCAAACGTTGACCATTCACCCTTTGACTTTTGACCACATGTCATGCACCTATTGGAGAGCTGGTGGGGGCCTGTCCCCCTGCCAGAACCTGGCAAGGAGAAGGGCGCACGCCAAGGGTGGCGTGAGCCCAAGTAGGAGGCGCCTAGGAGTCCTTGTTGGACAAGGACTCCACCTCCCTTTTGGATTCCAATCAGAGTTCTACTAAGAATCCAGTTTGACTGGTCTTAGGCGCCCTCTAAGGAGGAATCCAGGGGTCTCTATTCCAACCAATCAGATTTAGATCTGATTTCACAAAGGGTTGTGATTGGTTGAGAGGAAGAGGAGTTGGATCACAAGAGGTCTATAAATAAGACCCTGCGCCCAACCCTAATTCCAATGCTATTAGATACACGCCCCAAGGCTGCCTCTCCCCTCCTTCTCCATGCCATAGTCTCTTCTCCCCTTGCTCTCCACGTCCAAAAGGTGTTTTGGACTTAGGTTTGGTGCGATTCAGATCAAGGAAAGGCGATCAAAAGCAAGAAGGCTGCGCTGCTGCAAAAGGACGACTGCAGATCTTCAAAAGAGTTTTGAAGATCCTCCAGATCAGATCCAGATCTGATTTTTGGAGGTGTGATAGAGAAGAAGAGGATCTCCAGATCCAACCCGAGTGGATACCGGTAGAGGCCAGGCGCTTGCGTGGCTAAGATCCAGAACCTTCCGCTGCAATCAGGATCATCTACAGGGTAATAGGATTACCCAAATCAGGTAAATTAAATTTGATTTAATTTATCTTATTTTATTTTATTTATTAAAATAATAAGAATCAGATCTGAAACATATCAAGATCTGATTGAGATCAAGAGAAAATTTTTGAAATATATCTCTTGATCTAATCAGATCTGGACGAACCTGGACCGGGAAATCAGGATTTCCCTTCATGGTCGCCAGGTTAATTTTGGGATATAAATTTAATACCAAGCGAGTTGAAGAAGTGGCAAGACCGAACTCCTAACTGCTTTTATCACAAGTTTGTGAAATCCCACAAAAGTAGTGGTCACTGAATATACTCTACGCTTTGGATTTAAAGTCTCTAATAATGAGGCTAAATATGAAGCCTTAATATCTAGGCTTAAAATTGCTAAGAAACTAGGAGTTCGATACCTAAGAGTTTAAAGTGATTCATAGCTCATCGTCGATCAAGTGTGAGCCGAGTATGAGACACAAGAGCCTAGTATGGTCAAGTACCTATAGAAAGTGAAGGATCTCACGTCCGACTTTGCCACCTTCAATATTCAGTAAATTTCAAGATCTGAGAATGCTAGAGCTGACCTCTTATCCAAGCTCACCACCTTAGGAGTTGTTGACCTTAAGAGGAGGTCATATATGGAGACACTGGAGGGTCCAAGTATTAAGGATACCTTAGTAATGCAGACTAACTATGAGTCAAGTTGGAAGGATCCGATCATCCAGCTCTTGAGGGATGGAATTCTACCTATTGATCAGAAAGAAGCTAGGAAGTTGAGATACCAAATATCTCAGTACTTGATGTATGAGGGAAAGTTGAACAAGAGGTTCTACTCACTACTAATGCTCTGATGCCTTCACCCATCAAAAGCAAAATATGCTCTTCGGGAGGTTCATAAAGGCATCTATGGTAACCATCTAGGGGGCAAAGTCCTTGCTTATAAGATGCTATGACAAGGTTATTTCTTGTCAACTGTGCAACAGGACACTGCTGATTTAGTGTGGAGGTGTGACTAATGCTAGAGGAATGCCAACATTTAGCTATGGCCTTCAACCCTATTGGTGCTAAGCATGATGCTTGGCTCTTCACTCAATGGGAGATGGATGTCCTTAAGCCCTTTCTGATTGTAGTAGCGCAAAAGAAGTTTCTGCTTGTCACAATCAACTACTTTATAAAGTAGGTGGAAGCAAAGTCACTAGCACACATCATTGAAGCCAAGGTCCACAATTTTATATAGAAGTCCATTATTTGCCAATTCAGCCTACCATGAGCTATCATCACAGACAATGGACGCCAGTTTGATAATGTAAAATTTGCAAAATTCTGTAAGAGCTTGGGATTCCATTTCATATGACCTCGGGACACACCCTCAAAGCAACGGTGAGGCCGAGGTGACCAACCGAACCTTATTGCAAGGACTGAATGAAAGATTGGATTGAGCTAAAGGGCTATGGGTTGAAGAGCTTTACAATATACTATGGGCCTACTAAATGTATAGCACATTTCCATTGGAGAAACATCGTTCAACCTAGCTTTTGAGACAAAGTGATCTGAGAAAGTGACAACCTATTTATAGGAGCTCAGATAGCTCCAATCTAGTGGCGATTCATCTAACCATCATTGATGATTGCCAAGTGGCAGCTTCAAGTTGGCCACGGCCAAGCTTATGTAGATCCATGGTTTCAATGGTTTAGATCAGTGGATTAAAATGGTCATCGACACCGATCTTCAAGATGTGCCTCAATCTCTATTGGCACCTAGCTGCTAAAGCAGGTGATAAATATCATAAATTCATCAATAAAAGTATTAATTTATTAATTAATTTATATTAATTTTTAAAAATTATTAATCAATTTATATATAATTTTTAAAAAATTCATATTTTTATTAATTAAAAAATTAATTAAAAAATAATAAAAAAATAATAAAAATTAAAAAATAAAATTTTATTATCAATAGAAAGAGCTCATTTTTTTGATCATAATGAAATAAATTTCAAGAAAAATGGAGCTAAAATAGAAAAGATATGAATTTTTAAAAATATAAAATAAATAAAAATTAAATAAAAAAGAAAATGGCTCAGCCGGCTCCGCAAGCCGAGCCACCAAGCCAAGCCGAGCCACCAAGCCAAGCCAAGCCATCAAAGCTGATTCAACCGTTGAAGCCATCAGCCGGTCTACGATCCAGGCATGGACCGCCAGCTCAGCAAAATTCGGCGAATCAGAGCCTGCCACGTGGTGGACCTAGACCCTTAAAGGGTCTACAGAAATTTATCGCAGCTCACAGGGCAATCTGGTCATTTCACTCGGCGACAGAAGCGTTGATTGGTTGCGGTGTGCGGTGCGGCCGGTCTACGCGGTCCATGGGAACAGTGATTGCGCGATCGGACGGGTGCGGTTGATTGCGGTTAAGATCGACGGTCAGCATTTTTTTTGGTTGCCAATTTCACTCGGATCACCATCGGATGGCAGCGCCTGATTCCAGCTTCGATCCGACGGTCCAGAATGCTCCCGGCGGTGATCAGGACTCCCGAAGCGCGATTTGCGGCCAGATTTTCCTCGATGAAGCGCGATCGGATGGCCAGAATTTAATCCGACCCGATCTGAATTGATCTGCATCCGATTTTGATGATTTTTGGACCGTTGGATTCCTGTTGAATGGCTGGATTTTATCAAATTTACCAGAGTCGTATCAGAACTATTTTGATTTAAATTTTATCCAAATTTTTTTGTATTTTAACGATTACAAAGGCTATTAGTCCCATATTGCCTTTAGAAAAAAATATCCAGCCCTTCTAGCTCTATAAAAAGGACCCCAGGCCATCAGAAATCAACATCTCCGATCAAGGTGAAGCTTTGGTACAGGGCGAAGCCAGGCTATGGGTTAAAGGCTGCTTCGAAGCAACGGGTGCCGAGAAGAAGAGCCGAGCTTCTACACCATCTTTCTGCCAATGCCGATCCAAGATCAGAGATCAGGCTATTTTATTTTATTATCTTTTTTTTTTAAATTTTATGTATTTAAATTCTAAAATTTTAGTTAATAAAAATTTTATTTTTGTATTTTAATTTCTTACTTTTTATTTTTATTATAATTTAATTTCTGCACTTTAAATTATTGCTTTGCAAGTAGATGCTAAGATCTAACTAGTAGATCTTAGTACCAAGTTTAAATTCCTGCACCTTTTAATTTTTGTAAGTAGATGCTAAGATCTAACTAGTAGATCTTAGTACCAAGTTTAAATTCCTGTACCTTTTAATTTTTGCTTTTAATTTTCCGACTTCACTTTTGATCCTAAAACTCTTCTTTTGTTTCTTTTTTCTTTTAAAAATCAAAGATTTCAAATCTAAAAATACTACCTTCCCTGTGGATTCGACCCGACTCACTACTATCTACGCATTTTCAATGATTTTAAGAAGTCGGATTAAACTGATAAACACAGTGTCTTAACGACAACATCGCGTCCCTATCAAGTTTTTGGCGCCGTTGCCGGGGAAGGTTTTTGATTTTTGATTTTGATTTCTTTGATTTATTAAAAATAATTTCGGCAAACGCACCATGTTTTTGGCACCGTTGCCGGGGAAGGAATAGATGCTATTTTTTTCTTTGATTTCTTTGATTTTTTTTTGTAAATTAATTATATTTTTTTAATATTGCTTACTAATTTTTTTTATTTATTTTGTAGAAAAAAAAAGGAGAAAATGAAGAAAGCATCTAATTTTGGTAAGATCAATCCTAACCCTAGTCCTCTTTTCTTTTTATTTATTTATTTATTTATTTTATTTTTAAATTAATTTAAAAAAATATCCATTTAAACCTAATTAAAAGCCTCATGATAAGATTAGAAACCCTAACTGTTTAGAGCATGCATCATAATAGTTTTAGTTTTATTTTTATTTTTATTTATTTATTTTTTGATGATTGCTGGAGGCAAGGTAAGCCTTTCAGAATTCAATAAGTTGCATGCATCTAGTTTAAATTACATCCCTTTGATTGAATTTTTTTTTGTGTGCATATTCATATTAAATCAAATTAAGGGCACAACCCAATTAAACAAGATAAGGTGGGGATTTGATCACCCTTCCTTGGCCCACAAACAACCAACCAACATCCTGCACTGACCTAAGCCTTTAAATTAAAATCAATTAGACATCAACCCTAGGAACTCAAGCTCAATAGGACAAGAAATCCTAAGAGTTGAACCGGGTTAGGATAAGTCAATTTGACTGGTGTCTAGGAAAGTGGTTCAGGGACGATTGGGCCCGAAGGAAGGTGGTTTTTAATTGATTCCGTTCGCTTACCTGGCCAAGCATAATTGGTGTCTAAGGCAAGCAACGGGGGGACTCCCACCGACCTTACACTTACCTGGCTAGTTGATTGGCTAATCCTACACTTGGAGGGCTTGAAGGTGACCTTGGCAGTTAGGAGCTGTCTAGATCTAGGATAACCCTTAGTCAGGATTGATTGACCAACTTGATTGCTAACCAACATCAAACCTAATTAAACCTAATTCTTCTCTTTCTTCTTAATTCTAGGACTCCTTAGGACCTCTTCTTTAGAACTCTTCTTTCTCTAAAAATAAAATAAAAATAAAATAAAATAAAAATTAAATTAAACTAACTAAAAAAAATATTAAAAATAATAATTAAATTAAATTAAATTAAATTAAAATTAATAAATAAAAAAAATTAATTTATAATAAAATAAAAATAATTAAAAAAAATATTAAAATTTTTTTTTTTTGAACCACACATTAGGGTTGCACTAATATATGTACGGTAGAAAATCATTTTTTCTAATTTAGTTGAACTTAATTGAATGGTTGATTCACATTAAATATAATAATTAAATGGCTAACATGAATCTAATAGTCCAAAAATTAGATAAAGTTGACCTTCTTGATCAGAAAATAGATCAACTCCTAACCCTCGGTCAACAATCTTCTAATTATCAGGAGAATTATTCAATCTATGCTAGTCCAACCCATCATGATCATTTTTGTATGAACTATTCATGTTAAGCAGATCATGCAAAAGCATGAGCATAACTACCAATGGAGTTTAACAATGGTTATCAAACGACGTATAGTTTTAGATTGTTCTTAGATCTATAAGTTAAATTTTATGATCACCATTATAAAAATAATTAAAGTAGTAACCAAAATCATTTATGAAAAAATTATCTCATAATTGGATGTCGTCTGATTTTTTGATCACTCATTTATCATTTAATGATCAAAATTGATATTTGTGCAAAGAGGTTGCTTAAGAAAGATGTAAAAAAAATGAAGGTAAGAATGGTGACTATATTATGTGATCTGGAGAAGATATTTTCATCATAATTTTTACGATTATAATGCATCTCATCATGCACCTTATGGGAGAAGTTATACTTGGAGGCCCAATGTTCTGTTGATGGATGTATCCTACTGAGAGAAATATTCAAACTCTAAAATCTTATTTAAGAAATATGAATCGCCTAAAGGGATCCATAGTAGAAGATTATTTAGGTCAAGAATGTATGAATTTTTATACCATATACTTAAACAAACTTTAGACACATCGTAATCGATCAATGAGAAATTAGGATGATCAGTATAAGTCAATTAAGCCTACATTTGCATCCATTCTATAGCCAGGTAGACTTTCTACTTTATACCATCTTACTGATTTGAGCATTAAGGAAAGGGATAAAGTGCACCGCCCATGTTTTTCATGTACATGTTTCTCTGGATGATGCATCTATTCACTTGTAAATATATTTATATATTCACAAGTGTAGCTTTTAGAGGTTATTGTACATTTATTGTATTATTGTACATTTATATGGTCGTGCACACAGATATTTGTATGTAATCCATATGCGGCCATCCATCATATGATGGATGGTACGATAGTTCACTCATTGCATGGGACGGCAACCACAACAGTTCCTCAATCTTCTCTCTCTAATTTTATCTCATTCTCTCTATTTTTTTTCCTTCGCATTCTTTCAAAAGTCATGCCCTATATATGATCAGAGAGGAATATAATTTTATTGAATTAAACTTTTTCTTTTTAAATGGTTTATTATTGATTTGAATTTGAATAATAATACTAACTCCAAATATAATTTTACAGTCCAAATAATGAAATTATTAAAGAACTTAATAAATCAAAATCAAAATCAAAAGCTCAACATAGATAAGCCCAAAACTGATTTATTGAACCAAAATTATTTTGATTTGGTTTGTTTGGTTTTAGACTACTTTGGTTTGGTCAATTTGAAAGTTTGATTTTTCAAAAATTTGATTTAGTTTGAAATAAAATGAAATAAGACCAAAATAAAATATATTAATCTCCATTAGTAAGTGGTGTCCGAGGCTACGAATGAGCATAAAACATAGCTTTTTGATGGAAGAGTTACAAAAAAAATCTCGTGCTTGCACTTGTGGTTGGAAATAATAAAAAGAATAACTTAGTCATATTGAGATTCATTACCGGATCTTACTTTAATTAAGATTTTATTTCTAATTGGACATTAATTTTAATAACTTTAGAACTCTATTTAATTATTCTTTGTATGTTCTTTTCATGTAGGACTATTTTAAGAATTATTAGATCTTTGGTATGAACCCATCTTTGACTTGGATTAGGCAGATCTATGCCCACCTACAACAGTTCTTTCACCACTGAGAGGTGGCCATTTGTGATAGCCAAGTGCAAGGGGGAGAAACCTTGTTCGTTCAAGTCTTGAGCAAGTTCTGGCCTTCAATAGAGTATTTCACTAGCAAAATTAGCATGGTCAGGCAGGACAGTGATGTGGAGAGGATTGTTGGATAGACATTAAATTGATAACTTAGTCCAGGTGATTGGTGGACAAACATTAAATTAATAATTTTTACGATCGAACGGCCAAAATTTAATCCGACCCGATCTGAGTTGATCTGCATTCGATTTTGATGATTTTTGGACCGTTAGATTTCTATTGAACGGCTGGATTTTATCAGATTTACCAGAGTCGTATCAGAACTGTTTTGATTCAAATTTTATCCGAATTCCTTTGTATTTTAATGATTACAAAGGCTATTAGTCCCATATTGCCTTTAGAAAAAAATATCCAGCTCTCCTAGCTCTATAAAAAGGACCCCAAGCTACCAGAAATCAACATCTCCAATCAAGGTGAAGCTTTGGTACAGGGCGAAGCCAGGCTATGGGTTAAAGGCTGCTTCGAAGCAACGGATGCCGAGAAGAAGAGCCGAGCTTCTACACCATCTTTCTGCCAATGTCGATCCAAGATCAGAGATCAGGCTATTTTATTTTATTATCTTTTCTTTTTAAATTTTATGTATTTAAATTCTAAAATTTTAGTTAATAAAAATTTTATTTTTGCATTTTAATTTCTTACTTTTTATTTTTATTATAATTTAATTTCTGCACTTTAAATTATTGCTTTGCAAGTAGATGCTAAGATCTAACTAGTAGATCTTAGTACCAAGTTTAAATTCCTGCACCTTTTAATTTTTGCAAGTAGATGCTAAGATCGAACTAGTAGATCTTAGTACCAAGTTTAAATTCCTGCACCTTTTAATTTTTGCTTTTAATTTTTCGACTTCACTTTTGATCCTAAAACTCTTCTTTTGTTTCTTTTTTCTTTTAAAAATCAAAGATTTCAAATCTAAAAACACTACCTTCCCTATGGATTCGATCCGACTCACTACTATCTACGCATTTTCAATGATTTTAAGAAGTCGGATTAAACTAATAAATACGGTGTCTTAACGACAACATCGCGTCCCTATCAGCAGGCTTCACTAGGTCTGCCTCACTTCAAGTCTATACTATCTTTGACCGACCTCAATTTGAGCTCGAACTTGAAAGTGGGGGGCAACTATTGTGAACTAGTACTTCAGCCTCAGCTGACTAGATCCTCAATCATAGTTGAGGTCTCAACAGTTTCAATCCTTGGATACAGTTGAGGCATTTAAGGGTCGGCTATGGCCAATTAAGAGGAGTTGAACATACTGATCTAGGTAAAGTTAGTTGACTCAGTCCAGTAAAGAGTCCTTATAATCCTGGAAAACCCAGACTCAGACCTCAGGCATGGCTAAAGTAGGTAAAAATGGGTCATGACCGACCTAGAGGAGTTGAAGACAATAATTCAAATAAGATAATGGTCCCAATCCGAAAGGAGTCCATTCTCCTTACAATTTTGGAAAGCCCAGATATCGAAGGCTTAACCACCGAGATTAGATTCTATCCCGAATAACAATTAAAGGCTGACTCTGCATCATGAATGTAGAAGCATGATTTCTACCAGCATGATCAATGTGCATTTTCTGAGACCGGCAAGTCTTCTCGGCATGCACAACTCTTATTCTTCCTAAATAAATAGGAAAAAAAAAAAGATCTTAGGCAAGTTTTTGAAAGGCCTTGAGATACTCCACCACTTTCTCTCTCTATTCTCCAAGTCCTACCTAATTTGAGCATTGGAAAATCTCCACCAAACAACCATCTGATTAGAAAACTTTTGTAAGTCCTGCTCCAGCACCTGAAGTCATCTGCATCAACTCCTCATCCCCATCCTCCTCATCCCATCCAAGAAGTCTTCAGCTAGAGAAATTTCCGCAGCCGCCGCCTATCAAATCGGCTCCAACCTCCCGGGATTTGGCAGCAATATGTTTTGTTAAATACTTACATGTTAACCAAATGAAAATCATTTCCAGATTTTTAAGGGTGGAGAAAATAAATCATGATAGTCATCATTATCTTCTTCTTCTTCTCTGTTCGTCTCTCTATCTTTTTTTCTTTCTTTCTCTCCTTCTTTCTTTTCTTTTTGGGAGAGGGGTGCCGTTGATATTTCCATATGCTTGCCGGTCAAAGACGGATCCCCTAGTTCGTAAATATTATCATCCAATTATAATGGCTTCTCGAGGTTATCGTCATTGCCAACCTGGCTCTTATTCTGCGGATTTCCAATCTCAAGGCAATAGCTATATTTCTGAAAGCTGGCTAAAGACCAGCAGGCCCAAACACAACGTGATCCTGAGCTTCTAGTTGGGCAATGGTGCTATGGACTTAATCATGATTATTTTATTTCTTCCCCCTGGCTAACTCTAATTTGTTATGTTTTAGGCTCCATTCCAATCGTTTTATGCTCGAGCCTTAGTCCATTTCTCGGCCAAACCGATCTGGCCTACCCCATCGGCATCCTACTTGATCTGACTTGATAAAGAGGATGTCTTCCCAAATACTGGATCCGAACATGACAAGGATCATCCGTATGTTCATTCTGTTTTAGATCAATCACTCCATGATCTCCTCTCTACATTGCCCAACGCCGTTCTTCAAAACCTCGAAGAAAATAATTAAGAGCGCACATATTAATTGAAACACTTCCCATTAAATCCGTTTGCTAAGAACATTAAAAATGTTATCAACAATCTTTGCTCAAAGCATAAGAAAATTGTCACCCTTCCATTGCGTTTGGTCAGCTACCGATGTACCACTTGTTAGGAGACTGGCCAAAATGATAGATCATTCAGCACTACCATATCTGTGCGCGGGTTATTTTATAGACAAAGGAAGCAATTGTCTTTAAGTGCGGTCACATTTGAAAGATACATGACTTGAATAAGTTGTGATCCCAGGTGTTGCTTCATTAATTGGAGCAAGAAGATATGGTATCACTGCTGATACCGGTCCACAAAGATTGACAAAGCTGCCTTTAAAGGTTGATTCGGATCTAAGGAATGCATTTTGTCAAACTTGCAAGCATTAGAAGCCTTTGAACTCCAGCACCGTGGAAGGAAGACCTGAAAGGCCATCCTTTCTTTAATTATTACCGTGTCCATTCCCATGCCTTCTGGAGGGTCTTTGGTTGCGTCCACAAATGCCCGCTTTTTATGGATCAGTTTACTTTTTGACATGGAAATGATGATGCCAAACCAAGAGGGAAGAAGTAAGAGTCTAGTTAAGGATCTGTTGTGGGAAAGGAGAAGACGAGCTTGCTGGCAAAACCTCTAAAAAGTTTCTGAGATGGCTTGTGTTCATAGGATTGCACCACAGAGAATGGTAGGGATATGTAAAATAGGCCATAGATATATGAGATGAAGCTTATTGATCATGTTTTGAGCTCCTATGGGGGAAGCAAACTAGTTTTAAGAAAATGTAGCAGGCAAATCAGTTCATAAAGGAAAATGAAATGAACAATTTGCTTTATATTTGTGAAGTCTAGGGTGGCAACTCCTCATTTTAGCATTACATATTATTTTAGATATAAAAGTCGGCGAGTTAGTTGTCAAACATATGTACAATAAATAGGAGATGGAGTTCATTTGATTTCTATTTAAAGTATATTTATGCCAATTGCTTGGTTCAACACAGGCAGTGATCAACATAAATTACAATAGTATAAATATGAGGATTACAAGAAGAAGATATATCCATATGCATGCACCAAAACATATTAAAAGATTTAACATAATATAATCAAATTAAGTTGTTAATCAAGTCCTTAGATTGCAGTGAAATTAACATTACGATAAGAAGCAAACTGAAAGAGTAAACATGTTTGCACTTTTCTTTTATTTCCAAAAATTACTTACTATTTGGCAGTTATAAACTAATTGTTATCTTCATAAGACTAAAATAGTGAAATTCTGAATTAATATTCATGCGCATTTAATTTCCGACAATGTCAAGGAATTACAATTTGCAAGCAAAGGAACGGTGAAACAAAAGATGTAAATAAGTAGTTAAAAAAAGCTAATATATAATATCTAAGTTCATGATATATATTTATTCTGAGAATCCATTTTATAATATGTTATTCTATCTTATAATTTAAATATTTTAGAATTATTTCTAAATAAAGTTATTGACCCAAGAAATAATTTTGATGAAAATAAAATATTTAAGTATATAATTAAGCTAATAATTTGTTGAAGTATGTATGGAGGAGACATTTTGGCAAGCTAATTTGATCCAAGAATGTCAAAACAATCAAAAAATTTGAGGCCAAAGGATGCAACTTTAGAAAACTACATTGTAAGAAAAATAAAGTTGAAAGTTAAGAGTCGATCCCAAAGTTCAATAATACAATTACATAAAATCTCAAGTAACATAAAACTATGAGTCAACCTCAAGTTATTACTAAACAGCCCCTAAATGGTCTCAAGCCTAACATGAAAAGCACTATTTTTCAACTTATTTTCAAGCCAACTCTCTCAGATCAATAGCTGACTTAACATACCTCAAGTCAAGCCCAAGTTCAGCCAAGTCAACTGTCTCGGATGAAAGACAAAGGATTGCTAAAATCAACTATTCCGCTATCGACCCCAAGTTGGTTCGAGTCAACCTACAAGTTCCTATGAGTTGACTCTATTGTGCTTGATAGATCTAATGCCTAGTTCTACAAAAGTATGCAAAACAGCTTAGTGACTAGCTCCAGTCTTCCAATTGCCAGAAACTAATTTTTAGACCTTCCAAGAATAGCTCTAACAGCTAGTTCCAATCTTTCAACAGCCAAAAATTGATTTTTAGATCTTCCAAGAGCTTTACATGCATGCTAAACACATTGAAGAAGGTAGAGAAGAAGGAAAACTAAGAGAAAATGTAAGAAATACTAGGAGTTCATTTAAGAGAGCATATTTACTTTTTAATTACTGTAATCTTGAGATTTTAGAGGGTTCAAAGAAGGAGAGAAGATCATTAATTGCCAAATCTTTTCAGCAGCATCCACCTAAGTTTTAATGACTTCTTATTTACTCTTTGAGAGCTTTTATTTGTGTTCTTCAATACTTGATTATCGTTTGCAATAATAAGTTTCAAATGCGATTGAAACTTGAGGTAAAATCTAATCCAAGTTTTGAATTAGATTATATTCTTTGTACATACCTAGGAGTGGCTAGGAGAAGTAATTTTGGTTGATCTTTATTAAAAATCAACTGGATTTGATTGTGAGCTTGAGTAAAATAACAATGCTGTAATTTTCGATAGATTATAGTAGAATTTTCAAAAAAGATATCTTAGAGAGTGGATATAGATAATGAGTTTGATATCGAACCACTATAAAACTTTATATTTGTATATGTGATTATTTCATTCCATCTTGCTCTTACATATTTCTACATACTCATTGCTTTTATTTATTGCTTCCACTATACATTCACTTAGCATAGTCCTCTTATGCATATAATTACTTTAAATGTTTTAAAAACTAAATTTATCCCCATCTTGGATTATTTATGTTCGGTGGAGTCTAATCCATCCAATAACTAGATAAAATCAAAGCCCGAGGAGGAAGTCCACATAAAGAATGCCTCCAAGAGGAACCTATAGTTGGGCATGGCCCAGCCAAGCATGCAGTTGAGCAAACCAGCATGAGCGTGCTAGGGCTAGCACATGCGGAGAGGCCCAAACACCACGGTCCATGGTGGACCAAATGCCTGAGCCAATCCAGGAGGAGGCATGTGGACCTCTTAGCAATCCATGCACGGTCTACAATGCTATATGGAATTTTTTTATGTAGTCTATGCATCTCGTAGACCCTTAAGCAGCGCATTTCATGCCGTGCATGGGAGAGGCTGGCGGGTTTTGCACACATGGCGCATGCAGGTTTGGCCGGGATCATGGTACGCATGGTGTATGCGCAGTGCACAGCTATAGATCTACACAATTCAATGGCCATGAAATACAGCGGCTTGATGGGTTAATCAAGGACTTGATCAAACAGCCTAATAGCTGGTTTGACTTTGTTTTGGACTCAAATTAAACTCCATCCAAGGTCGTTAAAAGATCCTGTGGGCAGTAGCAACTAGAGAGTAATGCAAAATGTCCCGTGGTAGCAGACAGCCTATTTTTCCAAGAGAGAAAATGAAAGAGAGGAAGAGAGAAAGAGAGAGGGCTTGGGTCTTCTTGTGAGCAATCCTAGAATGCTATCAGGGATGTAAAAAATTCTAAGAGGGATTTCTTCTTGTTGTTGGGGCTGTTCTTGCATCTAGAAGAGAAGAAAAAAGAAAGGTTCTTCTTTGTTCTCATCTCTTGTAAACTTTTCATTTATAGTAAAAACTATTATTCTATGTGGCTATAGATGTAAAAGCAAAAGACTCCAAACCATGTAAATTTTCTATGTTTCGTGCTTGTGTGTTCCATATTTTTAGATTTTTTCTTTTTTTTTTGCGACTACCATAATCCACTATGCCTCATTCCCTAACAACCTATATCAGTTGATCCTAACAACTAGTATCAGAGCTTTAGGCTTGAGAAAAAGAGTGGGAGCGATGGCAAGACATGAAGAAAAGATTAAGATCGGGAAGTTCAATGAAAAAGACTTTGGATTCTGAAAGATGCAAATTGAGGATTATCTATATCAGAAGAGGCTTTATCTACCTCTTGAAGAAAAGAAACCTGAAGATATGTGACAAGTAGATTGAAAATTATTAGACCACCAGGTCTTAGGAGTTATCCGATTGATATTGGCCAAGAACATCGTGTTTAACATCCTGGAGAAAAAGATGATGGTTAATTTAATGAAGGCTCTATCCAGTATATATGAAAAGTCTTCGGTCTCCAATAAGATATACCTTATACATTATTTATTCAATTTAAAGATGCTCGAAGGTGCATCTGTTACTGATCATATCAATGAATTCAATCTAATTATTAGTCAATTAACTTCTATAGATATTAATTTTGAGGATGAAGTTTGTGAATTAATATTAATATCTTTTTTGCTCGAGAGTTGGGATGCTACCATGATTATGATGAGTAGTTCTTATAGCTCAAGTAAATTAAGATTCAAAGAGATCTAAAACCTGATTCTCAATGAAGATATCAGGAAGAAAGAATCCAAAGAAAATTCTAATTCTATGTTGGTTACTCAAGAAGGCAGAGGAAAAACTACATAGCACAACAAAGATCCAAAAAAATTCAAGTCCAAACAGAGAAGCCAATCAAGATCGAAAGATGATGGCTGTTGGTACTATGGTAAAAAAGAGTATGCCAAAAAGAACTGTTGGACAAGAAAGAAGAACAAAGAACAGAATGAGAAATCCATTAATGCAGTAACAGAGGCAACTACTAATGCCCTAGTCCTCAATGTGAATAGTCCAATAAAGTCATGGATTTTGGACTCCAGAGTTTCATTTTATCCACCTCACAGAAAGAGTGTATGATGAATTATACTATCGGAAGCTTTGAAAAGGTTTATCTTGCTGATGATAAACCATTGAATATTATGGAAAAAAAATAATGTGCACATAAAAATGCCCAATTAGTTAGTATGGAAACTTAAGAACGTCAAAGATGTCCTAGATTTGAAAAAGAATCTAATTTTAGTTGGACAGTCAGATGCTAAGAAGTACATTATAACTTCTATTGGTGGCTCTTGGAAGATCACCAAAGGCACTATGGTGATATCACGAGGAAGTAAGCTGGGTATCCTCTACATGACTAGTAATATCAGAGATCCAGTGGTACTAGTACAGGCAGATTCAGAGTTATGGCATAGTAGACTAGGTCACATAAGTAAAAAAGATATGCAAGTACTATTGAAGAAGAGCAAGCTAATAGGTTTAAAGTCTATTGATATTGATCTCTACGAGAATTGTATTCTTGGAAAGCAGAAGAAAGTCAATTTCTCTAAGATTGGTAGAACATCAAAGACAAAAAAGCTGGAGCTCATACACAGAGACGTATGGGATCCCTCTCTGGTCACATCCTTTGGAGGCTCACGATATTATATGATATTCATTGATGATTCTACCAAAAAGAAATGGGTTTATTTTCTAAAGAATAAATCTAATGTATTTGCTACTTTTTGAAATTGGAAGAGGTTGATAGAGAACAAGTCTGGCAAGAAAATAAAGTACCTAAGATTAGACAATAAAGATGAATATGATAGCACCAAGTTTAAAAAATTCTATACAGCAAGTGAAATCAAGATGGAGAAGACTATCCCGAGCATGCCATAATAGAATAGGATAGTTGCGTGCATGAACCAAACCTTGAACGAGGGAACCAGGAGCATGAGAATTCATGCTAGTTTGCCCAAGATGTTCTGGGCTAAGGCAGTTAGTACTACTACCTCCCTATTAAATAGAAATTTCTTAGTCCCTATTGATAACAAGCTACTAAAAGAAGAGTGGACAAGAAAGTCAATAAATTTATCTCACCTAAAGGTCCTTAGTTCTATCTCTTATGTGCTTATCAATGCTGGAAAGAGAGATAAGTTCGATACAAAATCAAAAAAATATTTCTTCATTGGATATGACACTGATAAATTTGGCTACAAGTTTTAGAGTGAGCAGGATAGAAAAATTATCAGAAGCAAGGACGTAATCTTCAATGAGAGAAACATCTACAATGATAAGGATGATCCTGACAATATAGGTGAGATGGTTAAAGAAAATGAGCAGGTCGAGTTGGAAGAGATCATAAAGGACGATATTGTCAAGAGAGCAAAAAAAGATCCTGAAGCAATGCCAAAGATACCTCAGCTAAGAAGATCTTCAAGAATCTTGAAACCAGTAGAAAGATATTTACTTTCTCTTTATTATTTGTTGTTAACAGATGGCGGTGAACCCGAATACTATGAAAAAACTATAGAGAGCAAAGATTCGGTCAAGTGGGAGCTAGCCATGAAGGATGAGATGTAGTCCTTGAAGAAAAATCAAACTTGGAAGCTTAGCACACTACCAGAAGGAAAGAAAGGTCCTCACAACAAGTTTACAAGATCAAGAAAGAGCATGATGGCAGCAAGAGGTATAAGGTTAGATTGATTATGAAGGTTTCCAACAGAAAGAAGATATTAACTATACTAAAATTTTTTCTCCTATTGTTAAGTTCTCTACTATCAACATGATTCTAAGTATAGTAGTTGCTGAGAACTTATGCTTAGAATTGTTAAATGTTACTACTACTTTTCTGCATGGTGAGATAAATATATATATATGTAGCAGTCTATTGGCTTTATAGTTTCTAGTAAGGTAGACCTTATGTGTAAGCTAAAGAAGAGCTTGTTAGGTTTGAAACAAGCCCCTAGGTTATGATACAAGAAATTTGATGGATTCATAACTAATAATGATTTTGTAAAGTACCAAGAAGATCATTGTTATTATATCAAGATACTCGATAGAAGTTTTATTATCTTGCTCTTGTATGTTGATACATGCTGATAGCCGACGAACATGCGAGAGATTGAAAGCTAGAAAAGAGCGCTATCAAGAGAGTTTGCAATAAAGGACATAGGTGTAGTAAAACAAATATTTGGGCTGAAAATTGAAAGAGATAGAGTGGTAGGTACATTGAAGCTGATTCAAGATAGCTACATCGAAAAGGTGCTAGACAAGTTCAACATGATAGATGCTAAGCCTGTGAAGATACCTTTGGCCAGTCATTTCAAGCTTCTAAAGGAACAATCATCCAAGGATGATGATGACCTGAAGACAATGGCAAGAGTTTCTTATGCTTCAACAGTTGGCAAGGTGATGTATGCGATGGTTTGCATGACACCCGATATTGCATATGCAGTAGGAGCTGTGAGCAGGTACATGGCTAATCTGGGTGAGCAACATTGGAAAGCTATCAAGTAGATTCTTAGATATTTGAAAAATACCAAGGACATCGGCTTATACTACAGAAGGGGCAGTCAAACACTATACGATTCGTGGATGCAAACTTAAGTGGTGATGCCAACACCAGAAGGAGCACGATTGGATATGTTTTTACTATTGGCGGGATAATAATAAATTAAGTTTCATAAATATAGAAAATTATAGCTCTTTCCACCACCGAGGCAGAATATATTGCTATCACAGAAACTAGCAAAAAGATGATTTAGCTATAGAATCTACTAAAAAATTGAGTCATCATACGATTGAAGTAAGTAGGATGCGATCTTCTCTTACTAGGAGTGATTGATCCCATATTGACCTACTTACAATCTCCATATGTAATCCATCATAACCAGAACACTGTGTACATGACTAAGTCATGAATGAGTATGAACCAAAATATGGATTCATGCATACAAGGTTCAATAGCAGTCTCACGTCAAAAGATTATATGCACAACTTCTACTGCGAGAAACATCTTTTAACAAGTAAGACTTCATAAAATATTCTCAAGTTGGATCAATTTAGTAAATTCATTCTCTAATGAGCACCCATATCCTTGTATTAGTATATCACATAAGTGATTGTGAGATCAATCATCCTCTTCATCGAGCATACATAGGATGTGTCAGTCTTTTCGAAAACATTAATCCCGAACTCAATGTTTCATCGACTGAAAATATTTTAGATTAGAGTTGTAGGATTTTAGGTCTCACAGATATGTTCTCATCATAACCCTAAAATCATAGTCCTAATCTATGAGATTCATCATAACCTTAAATAATAATAAGACAGCATATGATAAAAAATAAATGCCTTTATTTTATTTATAAAATATTAATACATGAGTCTAAAAGATAAAAGAATAGCTCATTAAAATATAAATTTTGATTGGCTTGTAGGGTATATTCCTTTCAAAATCAAGAAAGAGCTAACCAAGTTTGCTTGGAGGTACCTTAAACATAGGAGGATTATTTTTTATCAGCCAAGAAATAGCTAGGGTAAACTATTATGTGTAGGCCGAACAAGGATATTGTAGTAGGATTAAGATCAATTAAATAAGTTAATCAATCTGATAAAAGATATCAAGTTTGGCCATTATGATAAACATGAGTAGTAGGGGGAGTTAGTGTTAGTTGTTAGGACTATCCAAGGTAAAAACTAGATGTGGGTTGCTATCCTCGGAGTAGATAGTTAACATATTATTTGTCTACTAGTATAAATAAGGAATTGTAATCTGCAAAAAAAATCTTTTGGCTGATCGATGTATCTTTAATTTATCTTTGCTTTTATCTTTAAATTCTTTGCTTTTAGTGAAGGAAAAATCCTATTTTTCACCAAAGGATCGTGCAGATCTGATCAAATTTGAGATGGATTTTTCTAAAAATTTTTAAATAATCTGATCTAATCTAAGAGTTCTCAAATCTTATCATGATGATCTAATATTAAAAATTAAAATAAAAATTAAATCAAATTTAATATCATACTTTATTTGGATAATCTAATTATCCTGCGATGATCCTAATGCTTTTTGAGGTTCTAGAAGAAGCCACGCATGCGCCTGACCTCTACTGATATCCACTTAGGAAGGATTTGGACGTCTTCTCCTTGCAAATCTTTTTTCCAAAGATCAGATCTAAATCTGATCTGAAAGTCCTTTAAAAAATTTTTGAAGGCAGCATGTTCGTCTCACGAACACCGTCATATAGATGCTGAACTCTTCATAAATTTGATTGAATCTTCTTCTCAGATTTATGCCTAACTTTTTAGGCATGTAGAAGAGAGGGAGAGAGAAGATAGAGGGGATATGGGATATCTAGAATAATAGCCTTTGGGTATGAAAAATATTTCTACATGAAGAGCCATGGTGCAAGGGTTCTTATACAAAAGCATAGCACCAAGTTAGAGTCCCTCTTTGACCAAAATCCTCATTTTACCGATTATTGGGACTTCTGAACTTGATCTCCATGAAAATCCCCATATCCCATCTAATTTTGATGCCAAAAATTAATCTAGAAGATGACGACATGAGTAGATAAGGAAGAGTCCACTGCGCCTAGGACTCTTCTCTCAAGAGTTTGATCCAAATCAAACTCTATCATAACTTAGTTTAGACATCTTTAAAAATCACAAAGTTTTGTACACCCAATGTATAATTCATTCTCTATCATATATCCAAAAATTAAATCAAAATAATTTCTAAAAAATTTTTTAGAAGCATCTAATAAGGTGACCCTCAATTCTCTCAAATAGGTCAACTTTTGACCCTAGTCCAATTTGACTATGAATGGATTTAATTTCTATAATTAATCTGATCTAGACTTATTTCAATCAGATGAAAATAAATTCATTCACAATACAAGAATAAGTTAAATCAAATTTGATTTGGTTGTGATGAATCAAAAAGATTTTAGAAGGAGAAAGTCAGGCTCAATCGTGTGCTAGCTCGATTATCTTGAACCTAATTGGATCTAATCCAAATCAATCGAACTGGGTTAGCTCAATTATTGACATCCAGACCCAAACCTTTGTTTGTATGATCTAGTTAGATTTAATTCTGTATGATAATGAGATATATCGCGATCTCCATCATCAACATCATCTAAACATCTTTCGATGGACCAAAACTTTTTTGATTCATACAATTAGAATGATTGATCATCAAAATCATTCTAATTGCTTCAAAAATCTACCAATGACACCTAACAGTATATGGTGGTAATCCATCAAAACTAAAAGTGAACCTCTCAGTGAAGTTACCTATGTGATTGGATTCTTTTATCTTGAACCCCGACAGGATTAGGGTTAAGGTGAACTCATCAAACCCAATATCCATCATATGAATTAATCATTCGATTCGAGTCCAATATGAAATACTAATAGAAACTCTTTCTATCATCCTCACTCTGCCATGGCCATGGACTTAAGAACTCAATCTCATGATTATCATAGGACTACTCCTCATCTACCGAGGTAGATAGATCCCCTTATTGGTGCAATTCAATTCCTATAATAAACATGCTATAGCCAACATACACCTCAGGATTCTGAATGGTTAGAAGATCGAGTTATGATGTAGTCAAACTATAACACCCTCAAGGTAAACTACCGATGCACCTCAGATCAAACAACTATATACACCACTGCAGCATCGAGTCAGTCATCGACGAGAAGGTAGACTTTCTTATGACTACTTGAGGTGGTCACACTCAGTGCCCTCATTCTCTAATAAGTATCTATACTCTCACTCCGATATCTTCACACCATAGACTCAAGATACATCTATCCTAAGAAAGTGATCGTACACTAACCTTTCAGATCGATCACAATCCTTGTGATAATCCTACGATCGGAAGCAGTTTATAAGTTAATTATGAAAATTCATGTCTTAAATTTTCAACTCTTGAAAATATGAATTGTCATTACTATTAACTCAAAGGATGTATCACAGACACTTTTAAATACATACTATGATAGAAGAAAATTTATTTATTAATTTATAATTAAAATTATAAAATTATTCTTAGAAGTGTATTACAAGTGACAACCAATCTAGCTTCTAGGATACACGTCTAACAAACTTCCACTTGATCTAAAGCTAATTGGCTACAAATCTAAGTCTCATCTTCTCAAGATGGGCTTTGATCTTCTGCTGACTTAATGGCTTTATCAGCGGGTCGGCCGCATTATATGCAGTATCGACTCTCTTGACCTCGATGTATTCCTTCTCGAAGTAATCGTGGATGAGGTAGTATCGCCGCTTAATGTGCTTGGATTTCTGATGAGACCTCAGCTTCTTAGCTAGGGCTATGGCACCATTACTATCATAGTATAGAGGGAGGACATCTGATGGCATCACTCTGAGCTCTGCGGTGAACTTCTTATATTAAAATGATTTTTTTGTAGTTTTTGATGCAGTGATGTACTCTGCTTTCATGATGGAATCTATTATCACCATCTGCTTAGAACTTTTTCAGCTGACAACACAATCATTACAAATAAATAGACTTTCAGATGTCGACTTTTGATCATCTATATTGGACATAAAATCAAAGTCTGTATACCTTTGGACCTAGAGTTCTCCATTACCAAAGACTAGAAACATATTTTTAGTCCTTCTCAAGTACTTAAAGATACATTTCACAGAAGTCTAGTGCTCTTTATTTGGATTCGATTGATACTTGCTCGTGACACTCACAACATGGACAATATCAGGTCGTGTACATAGCATGGCATACATGAGGCTCTCTATTGCTGAAGCATAAGGGATCTTGCTCATGCGATCAATCTCCTCAAGTGTATTGGGATACATCTTCTTGAAGAAATGAATGCCATGTCTAAAGGGCACCAATCTCCTCTTGGAGTTTTCCATGCTAAACCTCTTTAGCACCTTCTTTATGTACATCTTCTATGAGAGACCCATCATCCCATTTGGTCTATCTCTACAGATCTTAATTTTTAGAATAAAGGATGCCTCTCTTAGGTCTTTCATGGAGAATTCTTTAGACAATCATATTTTGACTGTAGCCAACATAAAAATATCATTCCCAATAAGGAGGATGTCATCCATGTACAGTATGATAAAGACAACAACGCTCCCACTAACCTTTCTGAAAATACAAGGCTCCTCCTCATTCTTGATGAATCCAAATGATTTGATCACATCATTAATATGAGCATTCTAGCTCCGAGATGCTTGCTTAAGTCCATATATGGACTTTTATAGCTTGCAGACCTTGTGATCAATATCACTGGATGTGAAACTCAGCGGGTGTTCCATCTAGATATCTTCCTCAAGATATCCATTTAAGGATGTCGTTTTCACGTCCATCTATCATATTTCATAATTAAAATAGGCTGCAACAACAAGCAATGTGCAGATGAATTTGAGCATGGCTACTAGCAAAAAAGTATCATGATAGTCAAAGCCTTCATGCTAAGTATACCCTTTTGCTACGAGCCTTGCTTTGAATGTCTCTACATTTCCATCGACACCTATCTTTCTCTTGAAGATCTATTTATACCCAATAGGTACTATACCTTTAGATGGATCTACCAAGGTCTAGACTTGGTTTGAGTGCATTGAGTCAATCTCTGACTTCATTGCCTCTAACCATTTCTTGAAGTCAATATCTGATATCGTCTCATTATAGGTTTTGAGATCATCACCATGAACTCCTTTTACTATGAGGAATATTTTCTCTACGTTCTCTGAAATAGTACCTAAGTACCTTTCAGGGGGACGAAAAATTCTTTCTGATCTACGAGGTGGATGAGATAGTGATTGGACTGGCTCAATCTGATTGGGTTCCATAGGTTCCTTGACTCGTGGCTCTTGGGAGACTTTCTCCTCAAGCCTAATCTGTCTTTCGATGCCACCATCTTGAATAAACTATTTTTTAAGAAAGATGGCATGTCGACTCACAATCACATTATGATCTTCTGAAAGATAGAAAAAATATCCTAATGACTCTTTAGGATATCCAATAAATCGAGCTCTAAAGAACCTAAATTCTAATTTATCCATTTGTTGTCTCTTGACATAGGTCGGACAACCTCAAATTCTGAGATGACTCAGATTTGATTTCTTACCATGCCATAACTCATACGGTGTGGTAGAAACGGTTTTAAATGAAACCCTATTCAGTAGATATATAGCAATCAACAGACTATGTTTCCAAAGAAACTTAAGGAGGTCTATGAAGCTCATTATGGATCGAACCATATCTAATAGGATCCGATTTCTTCATTCTGAAACTCCATTGAGTTGAGCCATTTCAGATGGAGTCTATTAAGAGACTATGTCACTATCTTTAAGATAATCTAGAAATTTCGACTAAGATATTCGCCTCCTCAATCTGATCAAAGAACCTTAATTGATTTTTCTATTTATTTTTCTACTTCGAGTCTGAATTTCTTAAACTTTTCAAAAGCTTCAGACTTATGTCACATCAAATATACGTATCCATACCGAGATAAATCAACGATAAAGATGATGAAGTAGATGTAATTATCTCTTGCTAGCACATCAAATGGGCCACATACATCAATATGTACTAGGACAAGCAGATCTATGGCCCTTTTTCCATGTCTCACAAAAGGGAGCTTGGTCATTTTACCATAAGGTCTGATTCACAAATCGGATATGACTCAAAAGTCAATGGACTCAATAGCCCGGATTTCTTCAATTTGTTAACCCTATCTTCAGCTATATGATCTAGCCTAAGGTGCCAAAGATACCTATCATTTAAACTATCTCTAGATCACTTTAATCCTATGGCATTCACGTTTTGTTTAATATTAAAAATAGAAATATCAATATATAACTGATAGAGATCATTTATAAGAAAATCACTTTTAATTTTATTTCTTTCATAAAAAATATTACAATGATCCTTAAGAAAATTAATTACATAGTCTTTCTATGCTAAATATGAAATAGAAATCAAATTTTTGCTTATAGCAGGCACATAAAAATAATCCCCAAGTACTAAGTCTAATTCTGATGGTAATCGTAGAGGATAGATTTTCACGATCATAACAGCAACTCTTGCACCATTTTCGATGCATAGGATCATCTCACCATTCCTTAGCCTCCTACTATCCTCAAGACCCTGCTTAGAAGTATATAAGTGAGCACTAGAACTAAAGTCAAGCATCCAACTGGATGCAGAAGAAACCATAAGATTAGATTCTATAACGAGCATACCTCTAGAAGGACCTCCTTCTTGTTCTTCAGGCTGGCCAGGTAAAAAGGATAGTTCCATTTTCAATGGCCGTCAGTGTTGCAATAAAAATATTTTTCTTTATCAGCGGCTTTTTTCTTCAGCTCTATCTTCTTTTTCTTCCCACCATCCATCTTCTGCTTCTTCACAGACTTCTTCTTCTTTTCAAAATTTTTTTTCTTAGAAGAAGTTCACTCCACAGCAAGTATTGAGCCTTTAGAATCTTTCATAGAAAGCTCAACAGTATCTAGCATATTCATGAGCTCAAATAAGGTATTCTAAAATTTATGCATATAGTAGTTCATGATAAATTGCCCATACGCATTAGTCAGGAACTACAGAATTATGTCAGTCTGTAGATCCTGATCTAACTTAATATCGAGCTGCTCAAGCTCTTCTAAGTCCTCGATCATCATCAGATAATGATCTTGAACCAACTACCCATCATATATTTGAGCCTTAAATAGTTTTTTAGTGACTTGATATTTGGCTACGGGACTCTGTTCACCAAACAACTCTTGCAGGTGAGCCAACATTTGGCGGCTAGTCTTAATATCTTTATGTTGGTTCTAGAGCTCATCAGACATTGAGCCCAATATGTAATACCTGACTTTGTTATCTTCATCCATCCACTTCTCGAGAGACGCTCTCTGATCAGTGGATGGACGGGCTGGTAAGATGGGAGGATCCTTTTCCAATACATGAGTCAACTTCTCAGAGCCCAAAATAATTTTGAAATTTTAGAGCCAATCCTTGTAGTTGGATCTGATCAGTCTATGGGTGTCTAGGATACAGGCTAGTTGGTTGGATGCAGATATTTTTCTGTAGAGAGTCAAAGTTTCTAATTAGATTTTATAATTAGACTTAACTAATTTATTTAAAAATTTTATTTTAAAATAAATTAGACTTCCATTATTTACTCAAATTTCCATACTTTCTTGACAGAGATACAAAAATCTTCGCAATTATTGATTTCTAATGGATGGTGCGGTCCCATCAACTAACTCACCACCTCACCTAACAATTATTGGTGATGGATCAATCGATGAGTGGATAACTTTTATTCAATGATTTTCTAATCATGGTGCATCCTAACCTGATCTCTAATTCATGAATCTCATCGTGTCTGAAATATTGATCCACTTCTTAGTTAAGTCAGACCTACCATTTGCATAGATTTGATTTCTGATTGGGTTCCTCACCGTATCCGAAACATTGAGTTCAATCCATCCTCCAACCCATAGCATCCAATGCCTAATAGACATGGTTGCATCTTTTCGGTGCAACTGAACCACTATATCCAATCGAGAACAATCAACCCTGGGAAGGACCCGCACATCTACAATGGTAGAAGACCTTAGACTTAATATTTTCTTAGAAAGATTTAATTTAGATCTCTTTAAACTTGACATGATTTAGTCATAATAATTATGATTAACCTGGTGGCATGGGTTAGCTCGAATTATTAGCCACCTCAAATCAGAACTGGATCGACACAAATGATCAGGTAAGTGAGACTGGTGGAAAGAATATGCCATTAACTCGATATGAACGTATTTAAGTTGAGTAGCTTTCAATTAAAAATCAGTCGATCATATCTGCCAAACTTACCTTAGACACCAAATTATCGAATCAAAACTAATTGGGTTAGCCTACAATCCAGGCTTGAATTGCAAAGTCAACTTAGTTCTTGACTTGATCGAGTCACATCTCAATGTGATTCGATCTTGATCCAAACTTAATCCTATTAGGCTGGTCAAATCTAAGCTTTCTTTGATCCCACCTAACCAACTCTTGATTCGGTTTGATCAACCGCTAGACCTAATTGAGATACCCAAGTCCGAACCTAATTTTATGAATATATCTTGGATCTAAAAATTCATAATTTTTAGATCTATTTAATTTCATAATCTTAATTCATAATTAATCTTTGGATTCATGAATAAAATATATAATAAAAATTCTAGGATTTTAGGATCTAGGATTTTGTAGAAAAATAAGTTCTGATTTTTAATTAAGGACGAATGCGCAGCATCCCTACACGCCATAAAAACATCCCATCGAATGAAAGAAGAGGACCTTTAAACCCTACTTTATTCTTATGATCGAATGGCCATGGGGAACTTCTTAATCAAAAATATAATTTTTACTACAAAATTAGTTAGATCATATATCACATATAAAAAGATCTAACTAATATATGTCTTGCATACATCTCATGTATTATTAATATGCATACTTTTAGATCTAAACTATCATATATTAAATTTAAAAAATAAAATTTTAAATTTAATCATATCAAAAATAAAATTATTCTAGATATCTTATAGAACTATTCTATGACTAGTCTAAGCATGTATCTTTCATATCTTATATGAATAAATTAAAAATTAAAATTTTATTTTTTATTTTTAGATCTAATTACAATAATTCTAATATCAAAAAAATTAAAATTAAATAGATTTAAAATTATATTTAATTAAAATAAATATATGATTATACTAGACTACACATAGAACTATTCTATACATAGTCTAGTCATGCATCTTATACATATTAGATCTAAATTATTTAATTTTTAATTTTTTAATTTTAGATCTAATCACATATGATATGATATCTAAAACTTTTTAATATCAGATCATAAATAAAAATAAAACCTGATCTATGGTAGATCTGAAGAACTGCTAACACAGCTCTGATACCAATTGAAGGAAAAATTCTATTTTTTACTGTAAGATCGTGCAGATCTGAGATAGATTTTTTTAAAAAAATTTTAAATGATTTGATCTAATCTAAGAGTTTTCAAATCTGATCATGGTTATTTAATATTAAAAATTAAAATAAAAATTAAATTAGATTTAATATCATACCTTGTTTGGGTAATCTAATTATCCTATGATGATTCTGATATTTTTTGAGGTTTTGGAAGGAGCCACGCATGCGCCAGGTCTCTATCGATATCCACTCAAGAAGAATCTGGATATCTTCTCTTTATAAATCTTTTCTCCAAAGATCAAATCTAAATCTGATCTGAAAGTTCTTCAAAAAATTTCTGAAGGCAACATGTCCATCTCACGAACACCATCGCGTAGATGCTGAACTCTTCACAAATTTGATTGGATCTTCTTCTCAGATTTATGCCTAACTTTTTAAGCATGTAAAAGAGAGGGAGAGAGAGGATAGAGGGGGCATGGGATATCTAAAATGATAATCTTTGGGTATGAAAAATATTTCTACATGAAGAGCCTTGGCGCAAGGGTTCTTATACAAAAGCATACTGCCAAGTTAGAGTCCCGCTTTGATCAAAATTCTCATATTTTTGACCATTGGGAATCCTAGACTTGATCTCCATAAAAATCCTCAAATCCCATTTAATTTTGATGCCAAAAATCAATCTGAAAGGTGGCAGCATAAGTAGATAAGGAAGAGTCCACTGTGCCTAGGACTCTTCCCTCAAGAGTTTGATCAAAATCAAACTCTATCATAACTCAGTCTAGACACCTCCAAAATATCATAAAATATGGTACACCAAATGTATAATTCATGCTCTATCATATATCAAAAAATTAAATCAAAATGATTTCTAGAGAACTTTCTAGAAGCATTTGATCAGGTGACCCTCAATTCTCTTAAATAGGTCAACTTTTGACCCTAGTTCAATTTGACTATGAATGGATTTAATTTCTACAATTAATCTAATCTGGACTTGATCCAGTCAGATGAAAATAAATCCATTCAAAATATAATAATGAGTTAAATCAAATTTGACTTGGTTGCAATAAATTAAAAAGATAACAGAAGAAGAAAGTCAGGCTCAATCATGTGCTAGCATGATTACCTTGAACTTGATTGGATCTAATCCAAATCAATTGAACTGGATTAGCTTAATTGATGACATCCAAACCCAAACTCTTATTTATATGATCTAGTTAGGTTCAATTCTGTATGGTAATGAGATATGTCGCGATCTCCATCATCGACATAATCGAAACACCAATCGATGGACCAAAACTTTTCTGATTCATACAATTAGAATGATTGATCATCAAAATCATTCTAATTGCTCCCAAAATCCATCAGTGACACCTAGCAGTATATGGTGGTTGTTGAAAAATATATCCTAAAGCCAATCATCTAAGTAGTAGATGATTGAAATTAGTATATAAATTATCTAATAATAAGTAATTTGGCTATTTCATCATAAAAGTCCCATCTTCCTTAAATAAACTTCTAAATTATGATGAAGTCCTTAGAACCATAATCAATCAATAAAGAAAAATTTATCAGATAGTTCTTAAATTATTCATGATTAAATGATAAGTTATTAACAAGGATGATAACTTATCGAGTGTGGATCGCTGTATGCCATATGCGTTGGTTGTCCTCGTAACCAAGTGGTGTGGAGACACTGGTATGGCATCTAGATGAGATGTAGGAGTATATCTACATTGAATGTGATCAATGTAGCACTCTACTATCAAGAGTAGCTAGCTAAGGCTAATGGATATAAGTGTCCCTCTGATTTGAGATCGCCATAGTGACTTACGAGCACTCACTGTACTTTGGTGCTGGCTGTCCATACTTCTAATATAGGTGATGGAAGGTTTTTAGGTATAGTCAAGTACTTGTAGAGTCGGTGTGTGAGTCAAGATGGGATTGACCACTCCTGATTAACTTCAAGAAGAGAATGTCTCACTATGTTTTAATTTAGCAAAATCTAGGCCGAGATAATCCTCGTGAGGTGTCACAGGATTTGCAAAATTTTGAGATACAATAGAGATGACTTGTATGAGTGTTGACTGCATACTCAAAGTTATCTTGAGCATTATTGATCATAGAGATGAATTATATAGTAACCATAGGCCAAGGTTCTAAGAATGTTGCTTTGCATACATTCGACCTATCCGGACGTCGGAAACCATTACTAGATGGTAACTTCTATTAGTACAGAAATTGGTTCCTATGCTATCAGCTTAGGTTCAAATCTATAGGTTTACACATATTAGAACTTGTAACCTGATTGGATGGTTAATTGATGATTGAGAATCATTTCGAGGTTAAACATTCAATGCAATTGATATTTGACCTAATGCAAGTATTGCAGGAGGATCGATTAGCAATTGGATTGCTAATTGACTTAATTTGATTGAGCAATCAGACTGAGATCAAGTTCAATTAAATTAGATTCAATTAGAATTAGTTTAAATTTAATTAGATTAAGTCTAATTGGTTTATTGGATAAGCCACTTGCAAGAGAAGAATAATTTCTTATTTGACTAGGACTTGGGTGCACCTAATTGACCTAGGATTTAAATCAGATTTAAATCTTAATTTAATCTAATTTAATTGAGCTTCTAGTTGGACTAGGATCACCCTTAATTGAATTACATTTAATCTAGTTTCAATAGAATTTAAATTAGGTTTAAAATAATTTTGACCTTGTTAAAAAAGAGGAGTCCCAGTTGGACTGGGACTCTCTCTCTTTCACTTACGCCTAAGAAAGCCCATGCCATATTTTAATTCTAGACTTTTTTTTATATATTTTCTCATGCCTAATAAAAGGTTTTTCATGCCCCATATCAGATTATTTGAAATAAATTTTGACTTGATCAAAACCAGGAAATTATTAGGATTAGTTTCCTTCTTGGAAGAGCCCTCTATGACGTAAACTCTTCCCTCCTCTTCTGCGCCCACTTTTCCCACACCTCCAATATTATTTCTAACCTTTCTTCCTTTCTTTAGGGCATTGTTTTTCTATTTCACACACCAAAAATCAAGGGAGGGGCATCCAAAAGTTGGACACCCCATAGAAGTCCTCCTTTGATTAGGTTTTGACCTAGTTTTGCAATACACGCTTCTTTCTTTGACCATAAAGAATGTAAAAAATACTAGAAAAATCATAGAAAATTAAAGAAAAAGGAGGAGAAGGCATGGAGGATCTGTGGCACCAAGATTCATGGAGAAGAGCCCTTAATTAAGACATCAAATGTTGATATCTTGAAGAGACAAGGTAAGAGAAGATTGTCTTCTCTTATATTTCTCTTTTATGTTTCTCTCTTTCTATTTTATTTATGATTTTTATATGATAAAAATCTAAGAGAGAGAGAGAGGAAGGGCTTGAGGAAAGATGGCACCAACATCCTTAGAGAAAAGGTCTTCATCTGGACATCAATCGTTGATGTCATGAAGGCACAAAGGTAAGAGAAGATTATGTTCTCTTTATTTTCTTTTGAGTATCTTCTTCTTCATTATTTTATGTGATTTTTATATGATAAAGATCTGAGAGAGATAGAGAGAGAGAGGAAAAGGGTGTGGGATCTATACTCCAAGGTGTTGGAGCATGGTGATCATTGTTAGACATGATCTGATCATGTCCTGATGCGAGAAGAAGAAGAGAAGAAGGTCTTCTCTTAGGGTTTCCTTGAGAGCCCTTCTTCTCAATTTTATTTATGAGATTTTTATGAGAAAAATCTAAGGGTGTGAGATCTAGAAAAGTAGAAAAAAAATTTAGAGGAGAAGGTCTCCTCTGAACCTAGCATAATAGATGTTTTCAGGACATCAATCGTTGACGTCCTGAAGGAGAAGATTTATCTTCTTCTAGGGTTTTTTATGTGTATTTATTTTTGATTTATGGGAGATCCAAGGGTTGAATTCCTCCCTCATTCCTCCTCGTGTTCTTCATCTCTTGGATTGTCTAAGAGATCTAAAGAACATGTATTTGATTAACCATCAGAAGGGATCCACGAGAAGCGAGCACTTCGAGCAGATCTTCGTTCGACGAACCTCTGATTTGTGTTGCAGGTTCGTATGGATCACCTATAGAGGTCGAATGCATATGCGGCTCCAAAGGCAATAATGGATTGAACCACAGAATTCTCGATCTATGCAAAGCTAAGAGATCTAATCTCTTGGTGACCTAGATGTGATCTAGGGTTAGATCCAAAATTATTCTAGATCTAGGTATTGATGTGATCAATACCACTCATGATTAATTTAATTTTATATTTATATTTATATTATAACATATTATAGATCCTTGATGTAGGTTTTTATAATTTGATTACGTGCATGTTGTAGATTAAATAGTTTAATCTATGTCTTTCGCTGCTCTATATTTCGAAAAAGTTTTGAAATCTATGCATAAAATCCTGCATATATCCTATCAGTGGTATTAGAGCATCTGGGTTCTATTATAACATGTTTATATATATTTTAGATTAAATCTAAAAATTAAAATTAATTAAAGATAGCACATACTGCTATAAGATTGTCCTATTGTAAGGTTAACCCCTTACAATGAAAAGGTTGTCTTAGTATGTGCTGATCTAAATTAAAATCATGAATTATTTAGATTAGATCTAAGAAAATTTATGATTTAATTTTTTAATTTAAATTTAAAATTTAATCAATATTAGATCTATTTTAGATTATTTAGATTATATCTAAATAATATCAGGATTGCACATACTGCCATAAGGTTGTCCTGCTATAAGATTTACCCCTTACAGTGGAAAGATTATCCTAGTATGTGCTGATCTAAGAAACTTAAATCATAAATATATTAGATGAGATCTAAAGTAATTTATAATTTATTTTTAAATTTTAAATTTAATTTTAAATAATTTATGATCCGATCCACATGATGTGTTTTATGTTTAGATCTAATCCTCGTATTGCATATGTTGATATGTAATTTTTATTTTGAATCTACAATGTATATGTATGACATATTTATTTTATAAAAATTAAATTACGAACTTACTTTCTACAAAACCCTAGATTTTAAATCCTAGAACATGATCTAAATAATGAAACAAATCAAATCTAAAACTATATATTGAATATGATTCAATATAATTTAAAAATATTTTAAACAATAAAATTAGAAACTAGTTCTGAGACTCCATAAACTTAAACCCATAAGACTTGAACTTAATTAAGAATTAAGTGATTGTTTAGGATCTAAGTTTGTGATTTGAAGATCCTAAGATAATTTCATAAAACATGGGTTAAAAGAAAATGGGTTAGCTTTAATCAGGTCCTTAACTGAGTCAGACCTAGGGTTAGATTAAATATGGACATAGTTAAAAAATTAATCAAACCTAATTAATGATTAATTAGGATTAGGTCATTTCTATAGATCACTTCAATAGTTGTAGTTGATCAAAGTCCATACATCTAATAAATGGATGCTGATCGTGGCTCAGTGATCGAGCCCGAGTCTTTAGGCAGACCAAATCAAAATTAACAAACCAATTGATGTCTAAGATAAGTTTGGTATCCCAGACCAGTGGTTTTTAATTGGCAGCCTGCTTACCTGACTATTTCTGATGGTATCTAAGGCAAGCCTTGGCAGACCCTTCCACGGATCTCACTTACCTGGCCAATGTGGTTAATCAAGTTTTTGATTAGATTGCTCATTCATTCGTGCTAACCTATGTCACATAGGAAATTAGTGAGACTGATTTTATTTAGTGAGATTGATTTAGGTGCCCTTGGATCATAATTGATCCTAGTCCTTATCGGTGACTTGTGAAGTCAGTGGAAGGACTTGACTTGGTGAAGTCAGTCAGAGCAAATTGGTCCATATTCTTTCTATCCTTAAATTATTAATAATTTAAATTTTTTAAAATTATTAGATCCTTAAAATGATAAAGTTATGGGGATAATGGAGTCATAGCCTCCCATTATGGTGTTTGATAATGGGTCCATTAACTCAATAATCATTGGAGGCCCAAAGGCCTGGTGCTTGTTGACTAATAGAATTATCATCCATCATATGACAACTTGGATGTGTCTCTCTAATGATGATTGGGTTGGCTAACTAAAGTTGGACCTCATCATTCATTGGTTGGATGGGCAAAGTATGATCATGTTAATGGTTGGATCTAATTGGACCCTTTTCTGAGAAAGCCAAAGCCAACTGATCAGGGCCTGGGGCAAAATTAAAATTACTAGAAATTATTTAAAGAAATAATTGATTATGAATCTACCCTTAGATGTACATGGATGGGCCAACCAAAGTTAGGCTCGTGTGTAGTCTATGTGGATTCTAGTACCTACTAGGAAATTAAAGTAATTCCTTGAATTGAAGGTAGAGGCTATCAATTTGAATAAAATAGTGAGAGAACCTTTAGACTAAAGTCCAAATCTTTAGGCTTAAAATGATTCATATATAATAGGTCATTGTTCTCTATTAAGACTAAATCCTAATTGCTCCTATCACTGTTAGATAGTGAAGACTTATGGATCCAACTTTGATAATCAGTATTGAAAGTTGAATATTGGTTCAGCAGTACGAATGGATTCGTATTGGGGTTTCTGAGCTCAGTCAAAATAATTAGTCCAAGGTTAACCCAAATCAGGCATAGTACTTTTAATGTTTGAAATAGGATCATAGGAAGAAGATTTGTCTTACTTCCCTTGACCACAACAGGCTGAACAAGAGAAAGGAGCGAAAGTTGCTCATTAAAGACGTTATATGATAACACCTTAAAACTTCTCTATATGTAATTCTACTACCAGGGTATTAGATACTAGTGGTCTTATGCAATTCATTGTAAGGACTTAAGGTAAGTAAAATGTACACACCCTAGTTAGATTATATCATGGATGTCTATGTTTGGCATTACAGGCTTAGTCATATTAACAAGAACAAGATAAATGGGTTAGCTTAAGAGGAAAATCTCGATATCAATGATTGTGAATCATTGATAACCTACGAATCTTGTCTTCTTGGAAAGATGACAAAGTCACCTTTTACTGAAAAAGTTGAAGGAGCCGATAACGTTCTAAGTCTCATACATAGTGATGTATGTGAACCTTTAACTTAAGTGCCAAAGGAAGACATTAATATTTCATTACAGACAACCTATCTAGGCATGGGTACGTTTGGGATGAATCATTTGAAATATTCAAACAATTCAATAATGAAAAAGAAAAATAAACTGGATAAAGTATTAAAACTCTTAGATCAGATCAAGGAGGCAAATACTTATCCAGTGAGTTTGCGACATATCTAGGAGAGAATAGGATTCTCTCTCAGTGGATTTTTTTTTGGAACACAGTGTATCTAAAAAGATAAATTGAATTTTGTTAGACATGGTTCAATCCATAATAGGATATATTTGTTTGCCTATTGCAGGGTTGTGCTCTTGTGACTATTTTTTTACTCTAAAAATTTATACTGAGTTAATCTGTTGCATTGACTCCATATGGGATATGGATCAGGCATAGATCTTGACTCTCTCACTTTAGGTTTGGAGTTGATCAGCCTATGTCGTATATTTGCACATAGATAAACTTGAATCCTGGTCTAATAAGCATTTAAGGGTTATTAATTTTACTATGCTAAAGAACATAAGATGTTCATCAGCAATAGGATATTTGTTTTGGAAAGAAGTTCCTTAGAGAAGAACATGATGCCTATCAAGTTAAACTTGTAAAAGTTTGACTAATAGAAAAGAACCGATGTTATCTGATAAACCTACAGAATAGGATTTGATCATATCAAATTCAGAGTCTATTAAAGTGTCATCTTTAAGAAGATCCGATACAGTACCATGTTAGCCAGATAGATACTTCAGTGTCTAGGTCTGGGATAGTGATCATATTGAGCTTGATAAGAACAACAAGGATCCAATCATCTATAAAGATATAGTGCAGTGGCCTGATTCTGAGAAGTGGCTTGGAGCCATATGATCCAAATTGAAATCTATGAAAATCAATAGTGTATGGACACTAGTTGATCACCTGAAGGGATAAAATTCATTGAATATGAATGAATTTTTAAATAAGATTAGAGTAGCACAGACGGAAAGGTAAGGACCTATAAAGCCCATCTAAGTATCATCTCAGAGTTCAAACATACGTTCTGAACGTATATCTTAGTTATGAACAAAAACAAATCCTGCATTTATTATTGGGCAAAATATTTTATAGTGTTATTTTTTGTGATGTTTGAGGATGAAATTCTCTTAATCTAGAATAGCATTTCAACATTGCAAGAAATAAAGTTTTAGCTGTCATCTTATTTATTCATATACGAGATTAGACACGGTATACTCACTAGAGGTAGTGAGCAGATACCAGTCTGATCCAAGCAAGAGCTACTGGAGGATTGTATAGACAATCACTAAGTATTTAAAAAATACTAAGATCCAGTGACTCAAATATGGAAGTACTGACTTAAAATATATGGATGTTTTGATTTCAGTCAGAACAAGATGACAATAAGAGAATGTCGACTCATACCCTAATTATAGGAGCAATCTGTTGGAAAGGTTCTAAGCAGGATATTTTAGCCTATTCAATTAGTGATGTAGAGTACATCGTGGCATATGATGCTACCATGTAAGCTGTGTAGTTATTGAGATTCATTAGGAGGTTGAGAGTGGCACCCTCCACCCATGGTCCAGTCCTATCATAGCACTAGAGCCATAGCTCAGGCTAAAGAATCAAAGGACCAGCATATTCTGCATTGATTTCATCTTAGATATATATTTGATCTGAGTGATGTCGATCTTTAGAAGATCGATGTAAAAGAAAAACTTAACCGACCCATTTGCTAAGACCTCAGAACTAAGGAGTTCTATGAACTCAAGTGGAAGATAGGATATTTGACATCATCCTAATTTGCTTTAGTCCAAGTGGGAGTTATTGGAAAATGTGTCCTAAAGCCAATCATCTAAGTAGTAGATGATTGGAATTAGTATATGAATTATCTAATAATAATAGAAATTTGGCTATTTCATCATAAAAATTCTATCTTCCTTAAATGAACTCCTAAATTATGACGAAGTCCTTAGAACCATAATCAATCGATAAAAAAGGATTTATCAGATGGTTCTTAAATTATTCACGATCAAATGATAAGTTATTAGTAAGAATGATAACTTATCGAGTGTAGATCATTGTATGCCATATGCATTGGTTATCCTCATAATCAAATGGTGTGGAGACACTGGTATGGCATCTAGGTGAGATGTAGGAGTACATCTGCACTGAACATGATCAATGTAGCACTCTACTGTCAAGAGTAGCTAGTTAAGGCCAATGGATATAAGTGTTCCTCTGACCTGAGATCGTCACAGTGACTTACGAGCAACTTACTGTACTTTGGTGTTGGACTATCCATATTTTTAATATAGGTGATGAAAGATTTTTGGATATAATCAAATACTAGTAGAGTCGGTGTGTGAGTTAAGATGGGATTGACCACTCCTGATTAACTTCAGGAAGAGAATATCTTACTGTGTTTCAATTTAGCAAAACCTAGGCTTAGGTAATTCTCATGAGGTGTCACGGGATTTGTAAAATTTTGAGATACAATAGAGATGACTTGTATGAGTGTTGACAATATACTCAAAGTTGTCTTGAGCATTATTAGTCATAGGGATGAATTATACAGTAACCATGGGCTAAGATTCTAAGAATATTGCTTTCCATACATTCGACCTATCTGGATGTTGGGAATCATTGCTAGATGATAATTTCGATTGATACAAAAATTGATTCCTATGCTACCGACTTATGTTCAAACCTATAGGGCCACAAACGTTAGAGTTTGTAATCTGATCGGATGGTTAATCAATGATTGAGAATCGTTTTGAGGTCAAACATTCAATGCGATTGATGTTTGACCTAATGCAAGTGTTGCAGGTGGATCGATTAGCAATTGGATTGCTAATTGGCTCAATTTGATTGAGAAATCAGGCTGAGATCAAGTTTAATTAAATTAAATTTAATTAAAATTAGTTTAAATTTAATTAGATTAAATCTAATTAATTTATTGGATAAGTCAATTGCAAGGAAAGAACAATTCCTAGTTTGACTAGGACTTGGGTGCACCTGATTGACTTAGGATTTAAATCAGATTTAAATCCTGATTTAATCTAATTTAATTAGACTTCTTATTAGACTAGGATAATTATTAATTAGATTATATTTAATTAAATTTAAATAGAATTTAAATTAGATTTAAAATAATTTTGACCTAATCAAATAAGAAGAGTCCCAATTGGACTAGGACTCTCTCTCTTTCACTTGCACCTAAGAAATCCCATGCCATATTTTAATTCTAAATTTTTTTTTTATATTTTCTCATGCCTAATAAAAGGTTTCCCATGCCCCATATCAGATTATTTGGAATAAATTTTGACTTGGTCAAAAGCAGGAAGTTGTTAGGATTAGTTTCCTTCTTGGAAGAGCCCTCTTTGACCTAAACTCTTTCCTCCTCTTGTGCGCCCACTTTCTCCACTCCTTCAATATTATTTCCACCCTTTCTCCCTTTCTTTAGGGTATTGGTTTTCTATTTCACACACCAAAAATCAAGGAAGGGGCATCCAAGAGTTGGACGCCCCATAGAAGTCCTCCTTTGACTAGGTTTTGATCTAGTTTTACAATATAAAGGGGATGCCTCTTTCTTTGACCATAGAGGATGTGAAAAATATTTAAAAAATCATAAAAAATTAGAGGAAAAGAAGAAGAAGGCATGGAGGATTTGTGGCACCATGATTCATGGAGAAGAGCCCTCAATTAAGATATCAAAGGTTGATATCTTAAAGAGACAATGTAAGAGAAGATTGTCTTCTCTTATATTTTTCTTTCATGTTTCTCCCTTTCTATTTTATTTATAATTTTTATATGATAAAAATTTGACAGAGAGAGAGAGAGAAGAAGGGCTTCAGGAAAGATGGCACCATGATCCTTAAAGAAAAGGTCTTCATCTGGACATCAATCATTGATGTCATGAAGGCACAAAGGTAAGAGAAGATTATCTTCTCTTTATTTTCTTTTGAGTATCTTCTTCTTCATTATTTTATGTAATTTTTATATGATAAAAATTAGAGAGAGAGAGAGAGAGAAAGAGGGCGTGCGATCTATGCTCCAAGGTGTTGGGGCATGGTGATCATTTTTGGACATGATCTGATCATGTCCTGATGCGAGAAGAAGAAGAGAAGAAGGTCTTCTCTTAAGATTTCCTTGAGAGCCCTTCTTCTTAATTTTATTTATGAGAATTTTATGAGAAAAAATCTAAGGGTGTGAGATCTAGAAAAGTAGAAAAAAATTTAAAGGAGAAGGTCTCCTCTAAACCTAGCATAATAGATATTTTTAGGACATCAACCATTGACATCCTTAAGGAGAAGATTTATCTTCTCCTAGGGTTTTTCATATGTATTTATTTTTGATTTATAGAAGATCCAAGGGTTGGATTCTTTCCTCATTCCTTCTCATAGTCTTCATCTCTTGGATTGTCCAAGAGATTCAAAGAACATGTATTTGATTAACCATCAAGAGAGATCCGCGAGAAGCTAGCACTTGGAGCGGATCTTCGTTCGACGAACCTTCGATCTATATTGCAGGTTCGTGTGGATCACCTGTAGAGGTCGGATGCTTGTGCGGCTCCAAAGACAATAACAGATTCAACCATAGAGTTTTCGATCCATGCAAAGATAAGAGATCTGATCTCTTGGTGACCTAGATGTGATCTAGGGTTAGATCTAGAATTGTTCTAGATCTAGGTATTGATGTGATCAATACCACTCATGATTAATTTAATTTTAGATTTATATTTGCATCATAACATATTATAAATCCTTGATGTAGGGTTTTATAATTTGATTACATGCATGTTGTAGATTAAATAGTTTAATCTATGTCTTTCGTTGCTCTATATTTCAAAAAAGTTTTAAAATCTATGCATGAAACCATGCATGTATCCTATCAGTGGTAACCCATCAGAACCGAAAATGAACCCCTCAGTGTAGTTATCTGTGTGATTAAAATTTTCTATCTTGAGCTCCGACAGGATTAGGATTAAGGTGAACTCGTCAAACCCAATATCCATCATATGAATTAATCATTCGATTCTAGTCCAATGTGAAATTCTAATAAAAACTCTTTCTATCATCTTCACTCTACCATGGCCACGTGCTTAAGGACTCAATCTCATGATTATCATTGAGCTACTTTTCATCTACTGAGGTAGATAGATCCTCTTATTGGTGCAATCTAATTTCTATAATGAACATGCTATAGCCAACATACACCTCAGAATTCTGAATGGCTAGGAGAACGAGTTATGGTGTAATCAAACTATAACACCCTCAAGGTGAACTACTGATAAGCATCATAAATTTATCAATAAAAATATTAATTTATCAATTAATTTACATTAATTTTTAAAAATTATTAATCAATTTAAATATAATTTTTGAAAAATTCATATTTTTATTAATTAAAAAATTAATTAAAAAATAATAAAAATAAAAAAATAAAAATTTATTATCAATAGAAAGAGTTCATTTTTTTGATTACAATGAAATAAATTTTAAGGAAAACGAAGCTAAAATGGAAAAGATATGAATTTTTAAAGATATAAAATAAGTAAAAATTAAATAAAAAAAATGGCTCAGTCGGCTCCGTAAGCCGAGCCACCAAGCTAAGCCATCCAAGCTAGCCGACTCAAGCCTAGAAGCCATCAGCCGATCTACAGCATAGTATAGACCGCCAGCTCAGCAGACATCGGTGAATCAGAGCCTACCACGTGGTACACCTAGACCCCTAAAGGGTTTATAGGAAATTCATCGCGGCTTACAGGGCATTTTGGTCTTTTCATCTGTCAATAAAAGATGCTGATTGGTTACGGTGCACGATATGGCCGGTCCACGCGGTCCATGGGAATAGTAAATGCGCGATCGTACGGTGGTGGTTGTTTGCGGTCAAGATCGGATGGTCAGCATTTTTTTTTATTGCCGATTTCACTTGGATCGCCATCGGATGGCAGCACTTGATTCCAGCTTCGATCCGACGGTCCAGAACACTCCCGATGGTGATCAGGACTTTCGAAGCATGTTTTGCGGCCAGATTTCCTCCATCAAGCATGATCCAATGGTTAGAAATTGATCCAACCTGATCTGGACTGATATGCATCCAATTTTAATGATTTTTGGATCGTTGGATTCCTATTGAATGGCCAGATTTCACCAGACTTACCAGAGTCATATCAAAGTTGTTTTTATTCAAATTTATTCAGATTTTGATAATTACAAAGGCAATTAGTCCCACATTGCCTTTAGAAATAAATATCCAACCCTCCTAGCTCTATAAAAAGGACCCTAAGCCTCTAAGACGGGAGAGATCATGTGGAAGAGAAGCTAAGGTACAAGGTGGAAGCCAAGCTCTGGGTTAAAGGTTGCTTCAAAGCTACAGTGCTGAGAAGAAAAGTCGATCTTCTACTCCATCTCCACGCCTATGCTGATCTACAATCTTCTTCTAGTTTTCTCTTTCTTTTTCTTTAATTTCTTATATTAAAATTCTAAATTTTCTTTAGTTTTTTGTATTTAAATTCTGCATTTGAGTTTTAAATTTAATAAAGAAAGTTTCATTATTCTTTTCAATTCTAGCTCTTTAAATTAATTATTCTTTATTACTTTTTTTTAATTTTATTGTAAGTAGTTGCTAAGATCTAAATAGTAGATCTTAGTACCAAATTTATTTTTGCATAATTTTACTTTTATTTATAAATCTATTTTTTGACTTTAATTTTTAAAAACTCTTCTTTTCTTTTTTTTAAAAAAATTTATAATAATAAAAAAATAATAATAAAAGAATCAAAGATTTTAGAAATAAATCATTGCCTCTCTGTGGATTCGACCCGACTCACCACACTCTTCATAATTTTTAATTAATTTAAAAAGTAAAAAGTTGGATTTAAACTGATAAACACGTGTCTTAACGACAGCATCGTATTCCTATCAAGTTTTTGGTGCCGTTGTTGGGGAGGCATAAAAATTAAAATTTTCTTATTTCTTTGATTTTTTTACTACCTACTAATTATTTTTCTTATTTATTTTGCAAAAAAATAGAAAAAAAAGAATAAGAAAGATTAGGGCACGAACAAAACTCTCAATCCTATTCGGTGAGATCATTCCTAAACCCTAAATCTCTTTTCTTATTTTTAATATTTATTTTATTTTTTTAAATTAATTAAAAATCTCATCACAAGATTAGAAATCCTAATTGTTTAGAGCATCCATCATAATAGTTTTTATTCTTATTTTTTTTTGTGATTGCTGGAGACAAGGTAAGCCTTTTAGAATTTAATTAGTTGAATGCATATAGTTTAAATTGTATAGAACTCTTTGATTGGAATTTTTTTTTTCTTTTGCATATTTCATATTAAACCAAATTAAGGGCACAACCCATTAAACAAGATAAGGTGGGGATTTGATTACCTTTTCTTAGCCCACAAACAACCAACCAGCATCCTGCATTAACCCAAACCTTAACTCTTAAAATCAATTAGACATTAACCCTTAAGGATATTCGAGCTCAATAGGATAAGAAACCCTAAGAGTTTAACCAAGTTAAGGTTAATCAATTTGACTGGTGTCTAGGAAAGTGATTTAGGGATGACAGGGCCCGAAGGAAGGTGGTTACTTAATTGGTTCCATTCGCTTACCTGGCCAAGCATTATTGGTGTCTAAGGCAAGCAACGGGGGGACTCCCACCAACTTTACACTTACCTGGCTAGTTGATCCTCTACTTGGAGGGCTCAAAGGTGATCTTGGCAGTTAGGAGCTGTCTAGATCTAGGATAACCCTTAGTCAGGATTGATTGCCTAACTTGTTTGCCAAATAACATCAAACATAAACCACATATTAACTCTTCTCTCTATCATCTCCAGATTTAAGACTCCTTAGGATTTTTAGAACCCTCTTCTTTCTTTCTCTCTTCTTTTCTTAAAAAAAATAAAAAAAATTAATTAATTAATTAATTAATTTAAAAAAATATAAAAAAATAATAATAAATATATATATATGTTGAACCATATATCAGATTGCACTAGTACACGCACGGTAGAAGATCGCTTTTACCTGACCTAGTCAAACCAGATCCTGAAATTGAAAGACTAATTCATTTAAGATCAGATAATCAAATGGCTGAAAATCGTGAAGAACCACCTAGGCAGATGAAGGAATACTTTATTCCTTCCACCTACAACCCATCGACTTGCATCCACATATTTGATATCCCCGCTAGCCACTATGAGATCAAGTCGACCACAATCCAAATGCTCCCATCTTTTTATGGGAATGCCAATGAAGACCCTTACAAACATCTGGATGAATTCTTAGAAATTTGCTCTACGATAAAAATTCAGAATTTTTCTGATGATGCCCTTAGACTGACCTTGTTCCCTTTCTCATTAAAAGATAAAGCCAAGTACTGGCTTGCAACATTAGGAAGAACAATTCAAATATGGGCAGAGATGCAACATGAATTCCTTAAGAAATTTTATCCCATAGGATGAACTAATACTATGAGGCGAGCCATCACAGGATTTGCTCAGCTTTTAGGGGAATAAATTCATGAATCATGGGAAAGACTTAAGAAACTTCTTAGAAAATGCCCACACCATGGTTTATCTAAGTGGCAAATTGTACAAGCTTTCTATGAAGGTTTAGGAGATCAATATAAGCAGATGGTTGATGCATCCTGTGGAGGAGCATTCATGAGCAAAAGTGAGGATGAAGCTTATACCTTATTTGAAACCTTAAGTGAAAACTCTATTAACCATGCTTCATTATCCTCTTATGAAAGATCAATTTCTCAACAAAAACGGACAGAAATTTATGAGATCAAAACTCCAGAACTTAATTCTAAGATGGACTTGAACATAATAGCACAAAAATTAGATAAAGTCAACCTTATTGCCCAGAAATTAGATCAATTCCTAAATCTAGGTCAACAATCTCCTGCACAATACACACCAGCTTCTAATTATCAGGAGATTTGCTCTATTTGTGCTAGTCCAACACATCATGTAAGCGAATGTCCCACGGCTGCACAATTACCACCTCTTATCCAAGAACAAGTCCAAGCTGCTCAAGGTTACTCCAAACCACTTAATGACCCATATTCAAATTCATATAATCCTGGTTGGAGAAACCATCCTAATTTCTCTTGGAAACCACAACAGACTCAGGCTCAGACTCAAATCCCACCAGTTCAAAATTATCAAAATAGGCCCCAGTACCAGAACTATGCCTATAATAAGGGACAACCTAGTCAGTCTTCTCAACCATTGCATTATAATCAGCCCTCATACCCACCTCCTCAACAGACCAATCTAGCTGATGATAGATTTAACCAACTTCAACAATTGATTCTGACTCAACAGCAATCTATCGCCAGACTAGAAGCTCAAATAGGATAATTAGTTGAGTCTAACACGAGGAGAAAACTAGATCAACTACCCAACCTACCAATTTCAAACAACCCACCTAACGTCCACCAACCACCTGGATCAAGTTATCAAGTTCATGTCTCACTTAAGAATCCTCAATTAGAGAATGCCAAAGTAATTCCTGAACTTAAAAGCTATAGGATTCTTATGGACCCATACCAAGATCAGGTGAGAGAGGTTAGTACTGATGTTAGCCAAAATAAAAATTTAGAAGAACTGATTAGTACTGAGACTAACTATATAGAACAACCCGAACTAAGAATTAGTATTGATGCTAGTTCCAGTTTAAATAAGATAGAAATAGGGAAAAAGAGAATAGATGATTTATCTGAGACTTATAAACCTAATGTCCTATTCTCTTCAACCCTAGAAGCTGGTTCTTTTTATAAAAATCAAGAGGCATGTAATGAAATGTCAATGGAGTTGTTTAAGCAAGATCACATTAATTTACCTCCAGAATTAAAACTACATTTAGTCATCATTCCAGCACCCATTGAATCAAACTTAACTCCTAATACAAAAACTCCATTCATAAGCATTTTAGAAGAACAAATAGGAGAAATTCTTAATAAATATGGGTCTGAGAATGAGATCATAAATTATATCCCTAAAATTAATAATGATTATATCAATAATGGGATTATAAATCAATTTTTTGAGATTGACAATCCAAAACCATTGAAATTTGTCAATCCAATATTCGACACAGGATAGTGAGCTGCATTGTGTCTGGCTGAAGACGGTAAACTTAGTGCTTGTTGGGAGGTAACCCAATATTTAGTTTTTATTTATCTTTTTAGTTTATTTTCTTTTCAGGATAATTTGAATAAGTTGGAGGGAGAGCTTAAATTTTCAAAGGCATGTGCTGGACCAAAAATATACTTAGTTTGGTGTATTCTTCCATGTTCTTTATTACATCCTTTATTTTTTTTCTTCTCCATTGAGGACAATGTCGATTAAGTTGGGGGGAGAGAAAAATAAAAAAAAACTTGAGCCATTGAAGCCATCAGTTGGTCCATAATCCAGGTGTGGACCGCCATCTCAGCAGAAATCGATGAATCAGAGATTGACACATGGAAGACCTAGACCCTTAAAGGGTTCACAAAAATTTATCGCGGCTCACAGGATATTTTGGTCTTTTCACTCAGCGACAAGAGTGCAGATTGGCTGCAGTGTGCGGTGCGGTCGGTCCATGTGGTCCATGAAAATAGTAATTGCACGATCGAACGGTTGCGGTTGATTGCGGTCAAGATCGGACGGTGGTGGTTATTTTTGGGTTTGATTCAAATTCTATCAGCGATCTGGCACGATCCAATGACCAAAAAATCAAGTGATGAAGATCCAACGGTCCAGAATACTCCCGATGATGATCAAAACTCTCGATGCATGATTTGTGGTCAGATTTCCTCCATCAACGCATAATCGGATGGTCAAAATTTAATCCAACCTGATCTGGACTGATATACATCCGATTTTGATGATTTTTGGACCATTGGATTTCTATTGAATGGCTAGATTTCACCAAACTTATCAGAGTCATATCAGAGCTATTTTGATTCAAATTTTATTCAAATTTCTTTGTATTTTGATGATTATAAGGCTATTAGTCCCACATTGCCTTCAGAAAAAAATATCCAGCCCTCCTAGCTCTATAAAAAGGACCCCAGGCCTTCAAAAATCAACTTCTCCGATCAAGATGAAGCTTTGGTACAGAGCTAAGCCAGGCTATGGGTTAAAGACTGCTTCAAAACAATGGATGCCGAGAAGAAGAGCCGGGCTTCTACACCATCTTTCTGCCAATGCCGATCCAAGATCAGAGATCAAACTATTTTATTCTTTTTAAATTTTATGTATTTAAATTTTAAAATTTTAATTAATAAAAATTTTATTTTTATACTTTAATTTCTTGCTTTTTATTTTTATTATAATTTAATTTTTGTACTTTAAATTATTGCTTTGCAAGTAGATGCTAAGATCTAACTAGTAGATCTTAGTACCAAGTTTAAATTCCTACATCTTTTAATTTTTACTTTTTATTTTTTGACTTCATTTTTGATTCTAAAACTCTTCTCATTTTCTTTTCAAAAATCAAAAATTTCAAATCTAAAAACACTACCTTTCCCTGTGGATTCGACCCGACTCACCGCTATCTACGCATTTTCAATGATTTTAAGAAGTCGGATTAAACTGATAAACACGGTGTCTTAACGACAACATCGCATTCCTATCAAGTTTTTGGCACCGTTGTCAGAGATTATTTTTGATTTTTGATTTTAACTTTTTTGATTTATTTTAAATAAATTAAAAATAATTCGGCAAACGCTTCCTATCAAATTTTTGGCACTATTGCCGGGGAAGGAATAGAAATTAAAATTTTTTTTTGATTTCTTTGATTTTTTTTAAATTAATTAATTATTTTTCTTATTTATTTTTATTTAAAAATAGAAAAAAAAAGAACAAAAAAGAAGAAAGCATCTAATTTTGGTGAGATCAATCCTAACCCTAGTCCTCTTTTCTTATTTATTTATTTATTTATTTATTTATTTTTTTAAATTAATTTAAAAAAATATCATTTAAACCTAATTAAAAGCCTCATTAGAAATCCCTAACTGTTTAGAGCATGCATCATATTAGTTTTATTTTTATTTTTATTTTTTGGTGATTGCTGGAGGCAAGGTAAGCCTTTCAGAATTCAATTAGTTGCATGCATCTAGTTTAAATTGCATAGAACCCTTTGATTGAATTTTTTTTTTTCGTGCATATTCATATTAAATCAAATTAAGGGCACAACCCAATTAAACAAGATAAGGTGGGGATTTGATCACCCTTCCTTAGGCCCACAAACAACCAACCAGCATCCTGCATTGACCTAAGCCTTTAATTTAAAATCAATTAGACATCAACCCTAGGAACTCGAGCTCAATAGGATAAGGAATCCTAAGAGTTGAACCAAGGTTAGGATAAATCAATTTGACTGGTGTCTAGGAAAGTGGTTCAGGGACGACTTGGGCCCGAAGGAAGGTGGTTTCTAATTGGTTCCGTTCGCTTACCTGGCCAAGCATAATTGGTGTCTAAGGCAAGCAACGGGGGGACTCCCACCGACCTTACACTTACCTGGCTAGTTGATTGGCTAATCCTACACTTGGAGGGCTTGAAGGTGACCTTGGCAGTTAGGAGCTGTCTAGATCTAGGATAACCCTTAGTCAGGATTGATTGACCAACTTGATTGCTAACCAACATCAAACCTAATTAAACCTAATTAACTTCTTCTCTCTTCTTCTTAGTTCTAGGACTCCTTAGGACCTCTTCTTTAGAACTCTTCTTTCTTTTCTCTAAAATCTTAAATAAACTAACTAAAAATTTAAAAATAAATAAATTAAATTAAATAAATTAAATTAAAATTAAAAATAAAAAAAATAATATAAAATAATAATAATAATAATAATAATAATATATATATATTTTTTTGAACCATACATTAGGGTTGCACTAGTACATGCACGGTAGAAAATCGCTTTTACCTGATCTAGTTAAACCAACCTGAAATTGAAAAGGCTTGATTCACATTTAAACAGATAATCAAATGGCTAAAATTTGAAGAACCACCTAGGCAGATGAAGGAATACTTTATTCCTTCCACCTACAACCCATCGACTTGCATCCACATACCTGATATCCATGCTAGCCACTATGAGATCAAGTCGACCACAATCCAGATGCTCCCATCTTTTTATGGGAATGCCAATGAAGACCCTTACAAACATCTGGATGAATTCTTAGAAATCTTGCTCTATGGTAAAAATTCAGAATTTTTCTGAATGATGCCCTTAGACTACCTTGTTCCCTTTCTCATTAAAAGATAAAGCCAAGTACTGGCTTGGCACATTAGGAAGAACAATTCAAAACTGGGCAGGATGCAACATGAATTTCTTAAGAAAATTTTATCCCATAGGACCGAACCAATACTATGAGGCGAGCTATCACTGGATTTGCTCAGCTTCCAGGGGAACAGATTCATGAGTCATGGGAGAGACTTAAGGAACTTCTTAGAAAATGCCCACACCATGGTCTATCTAAGTGGCAAATAGTTCAAGCTTTCTATGAAGGGTTTAGGAGATCAATATAAGCAGATGGTAGATGCATCCTGTGAGGTGCATTCATGAGCAAAAGTGAGGACGAAGCCTATACCTTATTTGAAAAAGTGAAAACTCATTAACCATGCTTCATTGGAGCCAAGAGATTTGAAGCCAAAAATTAGATAAAGTTGACCTTCTTGATCAGAAAATAGATCAACTCCTAACCCTAGGTCAACAATCTCCTGCACAATAACATCATCTTCTAATTATCAGGAGAGTTATTCAATCTGTGCTAGTCCAACCCATCATGTAAGTGAATATCCTATGACTGCACAGTTTCCATATTTTATCCAAGAACAAGTTCAAGCTACTCAAGGATACTCCAAATTGATTAATGACCCATTTTCAAATTCATATAATTCAGATTGGAGTAACCATCCATAATTTTTCTTGGACATCCCAACAGACTCAGGCTCAGACCCAAATTTTACCTATCCAAAACTATCAAAATAGGCCCCAATACCAAAACTATACCTATAATAATGGTCAGCCTAGTCAGTTTAACCAGCCATCATATTATAATCAGCCTTCATACCCACCTCCTCAACAGACCAATCTAGCTGATGATAGATTTAACCAACTTCAACAATTAATTCTAACTCAACAGCAATCTATCGCCAGACTAGAAGCTCAAATAGGATAATTAGTTGAGTCTAACATGAGGAGAGAACTAGATCAACTACCGAACCTACCAATTTCAAACAACCCACCTAATGACCACCAACCACCTGGATTAAATTATCAATCTAATGTTTCATCTAAGAATCCTCAATTTGAGAATACCAAAGTAATTCCTGAACTTAAAAGCTATAGGATTCTTATGGACCCATACCAAGACCAGGTGAGAGAGGCTAGTACTGATGCTAGCCAAAATGAAAAATTTAGAGGAACTGGTTAGTACTGAGACTAACCACATAGAAGAACCCAAGCCAGGAATTAGTACTGATGCTAGTTCCAGTTTAAATGAGATAGAAATAAGGAAAAAGAGAATAGATGATTTACCCGAGACTTATAAACCTAATGTCCTATTCCCTTCAACCCTAGAAGCTGGTTCTTCTTATAAAAATCAAAAGGCATGTAATGAAATGTCAATGGAGTTGTTTAAGCAGGATCACATTAATTTACCTCCAGAATTAAAACCGCCTTTAGTCACCATTCCAGCACCCATTGAATCAAACTTAACTCCTAAAACTCCATTCATGAGCATTTTAGAAGAACAAATAGGAGAAATTCTTAATAAACATGGGTCTGAGAATGGAATCATAAATTATATCCCTAAAATTAATAGTGAATATATCAATAATGGGATTATAAATCAACTTTCTGAGATTGGCAATCCAAAACCATTGGAATTTGTCAATCCAATATTCGACACAGGATAGTGAGCTACATTGTGTCTGGCTGAAGACGGTAAACTTAGCGCTTGTTGGGAGGCAACCCAATATTTAGTTTTTATCTAATTTATTTTAGTTTATTTTTTTTTAGGATAATTTGAATAAGTTGGAGGGAGAGCTCAAATTTTCAAAGGCATGTGCTGGACCAAAAAATAAAAAATAAATAAATATAGTTAGGTGTATTCTTCCATGTTCTTTATTACATCCTTTATTTTTTTTTCTTCTCCATTGAGGACAATGTCGATTAAGTTGGGGGGAGAAAAAAAAAAAAATAAAAATTTAAAAATTTTAAGTCCTCGAAAAAAGTTAGTATTTAGTATTTAGATACTTGATTATGCTTAAGAATCGAATTAAACTAAGCATTTTTAAAAGAAAATTGATACACAGATCAGAGAATCTGTGAGATATTGAGGAATCAAGTATTAAGAAAATTCAATAAAGAGTTAAGTCTAGAACATAAAAATTTTTTCTTGGAGCATTTCTAATTATTTCTACTAGCATCAAAGAAAAGTCTACTTTTTATAGGCTTGTGTAGGGTAACTATACGTTTCTTCATATAAAAATTTATTTTAATAAAATAGTTTTCCAAGTACTTCTCACTGAGTAACCGGGCCTCTTTGCCTAAGCAAGCATTGAGTTTCGCATCAAAAGGTGGGAAGGGCAAAGAAGCTCGTTGTAAAGCTAGTCTTAACTCGTAGCCTATTTGATTCGAGCTAGTAAGCCCGAGGGGTATTCTATACCTAGTGCCCTAAAGCCAACTGGTTTGGGAGTCATTGGCCCAAGACTCGCTACATGGATCAAATAGAAAGCTTAAGGAGTTAAGACACTCAATAGTGGTACAACGTTAAAAAAAAAAAAAAAAAAAAAAAAAAAAGAAACATTGGTTTTCCACCAAGTAACCGGATCCCGTTGCCTAAGTAAGCAATGATATTCGCATCAAAAAGTGGGCAATGTGAAAAATAAAAATTAATAAATGAAGGATGGAAGTAGCAATACACCTGCCTATATGAAAGTTTAGACAAATCAGAGATAAAAGTGGAATAATTTAGAAAAAGTTCTGAAAAATTTAATGTTCTTTACTTAATTTTTCTATTGATAAGTATTAATACCCCAATGATATATCTCATTTAAGCTCTACTGAATATCAATGGCCATTTTGAAAATTGCTTAGGTAAAATTCGAAACTCTAAAGTTAAAAGGTATTTAAAACTAAATTCTTTCTTTACTCGAGGACGAGCAAAGCTTAAGTTGGGGGGTGTGATAAGCATCATAAATTCATCAATAAAAGTATTAATTTATTAATTAATTTATATTAATTTTTAAAAATTATTAATCAATTTATATATAATTTTTGAAAAAATTCATATTTTTATTAATTAAAAAATTAATTAAAAAATAATAAAAATAATAAAAATTAAAAAATAAAATTTTATTATCAATAGAAAGAGCTCATTTTTTTGATCACAATAAAATAAATTTCAAGTAAAATGGAGCTAAAATGGAAAAGATATGAATTTTTAAAGAATATAAAATAAATAAAAATTAAATAAAAAAGAAAATGGCTCAGTCGGCTCCGCAAGCCGAGCCACCAAGCCAAGCCGAGCCAAGCAAGTCCGACTCAGCCGTTGAAGCCATCAGTCCGGTCCATGATCCAGGCGTATAGACCGCCAGCTCAGCAAATTCCGGCGAATCAGAGCCTTGCCACGTGGTGGACCTAGACCCCTTAAAGGGTCTACAGAAATTTATCATGGCTCACAAGGGTAATTCAGTCTTTTCGTCCGACAACAAAAGCGGCGCTGATTGGTTGCGGTGCATGCGGTGCGCCGGTCCACGCGGTCCATGGGAACAGTTATTGCGCGATCGGACGGATGGTGGTTGTTTGCGGTCAAGGATCGGACGATCAGCATTTGGTTGCTTCGGAATTGTTATTCAGCTACAAACATCACTTGGATCACCATCGGATGGCAGCGCTCGATTCCAGGCGATCGATCCGATAGTCCAGAATGCTCCCGATGGTGATCGAAACTCCCGAAGCATGATTTGCGGCCAAATTTCCTCCATCAAGCGCGATCCAACGGTCAGAAATTGATCCGACCTAATATGGGCTGATATGCATCTGATTTTAATGATTTTTGGACCGTTGGATTTCTATTGAATGGCCAGATTTCATCAGACTTACCAGAGTCATATTAGAGTTGTTTTTATTCAAATTTTGATGATTACAAAGGCAATTAGTCCCACATTGCCTTTAAAAATAAATATCCAACCCTCCTAGCTCTATAAAAAGGATCCTAAGCCTCTAAGAAAGGGGAGATCAGGTGGAAGAGAAGCTAAGGTATAGGGTGGAAGCTAAGCTCTAAGTTAAAGGTTGCTTCAAAGCTACAGTGTTGAGAAGAAGAGCCAATCTTCTACGCCATCTCTACGCCTACGTTGATCTGCAATCTCCTTCTAGTTTTTTCTTTTTTTTTCTTTAATTTCTTGTATTAAAATTCTAAATTTTCTTTAATTTTTTGTATTTAAATTCTACATTTGAGTTTTAAATTTAATAAAGAAAGTTTTATTGTTCTTTTCAATTCTAGCTCTTTAATTAATTATTCTTTATTACTTTTTTTTTAATTTTATTGCAAGTAGTTGCTAAGATCTAAATAGTAGATCTTAGTACCAAATTTATTTTTGTATAATTCTATTTTTATTTATAAATCTTTTTTTTGACTTTAATTTTTAAAAACTCTTCTTTTCTTTTCTTTAAAAAAAATTATAATAATAAAAAAATAATAATAAAAGAATCAAAGATTTTAGAAATAAATCATTACCTCTCTATGGATTCGACTCGACTCACCACTCTCTTCATAATTTTTAATTAATTTAAAAAGTAAAAAATTAAATTTAAACTGATAAACATGGTGTCTTAACGACAGCATCGTATTCCTATCAACTACCGATGCACCTCAGATCAAAGAACCATACACACCACTACAGCATCAAGTCAGTCATCGATGAGAAGGTAGACTTCCTTATGACTACTCAAGATGGTCATACTCAGTACCCTCATTCTCTAACAAGTATCTATACTCTCACTCTAGTGTCTCCACATCGTAGACTCAAGACACATCTATCCTAAGAAAGAGATCGTACATCAATATTTCAGATCGATTATCATCCTCGTGATGATCCTATGGTCGAAAGCATTTTATGAGTTAATTATAAAAATTCATGTCTTAAATTTTTAACTTTTGAAAATATGAATTGTCATTACCATTAGCTCAAAAGATGTATCCTAGATACTTTTAAATACATACTATGATAGAAAAAAACTCATTTATTAATTTATAGTCAAAATTATAAAATTGCCCTTAGAAGTGTATTACAAGTGACAGCCAATCTGACTTCTAGGGCACACATCTAACATTTAATTTTCTAATACGACTCTAATTTACTTGTAAGAGCACTAGAACTGTACTTCAGTCATAGCTCAAACTACAACCTATGTTTCCTTAGACCTAGATGAAGGAATTTCTAGTTCCTTACTATAGGATTGATCTGATTGGATCATATCTGCAATAAAAATTTTTCAAAACTTTTTTATGATTTGATCAAATTTGAGAGCTTTTAGATTTGATTAGATTAATTTAAAAATTAAAATTAAAATTAAAATTAAATCTATGATATCCTATATCACCTAATAGGATGAACTGTTCACCCTGCAGTGATGATTTGAAGCTTTCGAGGTTCTGATGTTAGCCACGCACATGCCTAGCCTCTACTAGCATCTACTTGAGTTAGATCTAGAAGTCTTCTCCTTCTAGATCTGATCTCAAAAAATTTGATCTGAGATCTTACTGGTTTATCTTCGATCTGATCTTCGGCAGCAGCATGATCGTCTCACGATCAGGATCTCTCTGACTTGATCTTTGTAGTAGTAGCAACTCGGCCTTTTGTTGCTGATTTGTCCAACTCCTTAGGCATGGAGAAGAGGAAGAGGAGCAGCAAGAGGAGGCATGGAGGTGGAGAAACTGGTAGAGCCTAGGTGTGGGATCAATTGGAATACCAAACACTTTGGCAAGGGGTCTATTTATAGACCTATGTGCCACCGTGGAGTCCTAGGGCTTTAAGCAACTAGTTTGCTTAAAGCAGAAGGACTCCCTTCAATTCTCCATGCCATACATCTAATTCTCAAGTATTTTTGTCACACAAAACATGAGAAAATGTGGTGTCACAAATTATGGATGAAAGGGGTTAGGTGCAAGGATAAAATTTCCAAGAGTTTGAACTCTTCAAACTTCCACTTATGCTTATCCACCAAGGTTGCATGCTAAGAGGGGGTGTGCGCCCTCATTCTTCATGTAATTCCTTAGGGGGCACATGCCCCTAGAAAATCTCTAGGGGGTGCATGCCCATTTCTCTTTTTTTCTACAAAGATTGGGTCAAATGACCCTTGTCCTGATGCCCCTTGCATGGGATTAAGACAAGTCTTGAACTCTTCAGGACAAGCCTTGATCTAGCCAAAACAAGCTCTGATCTGATCAAGACAAGTTCTAGTTAGACCAGAACAAACCCATACAAAGTTTTTGAATAAGCCAAATCAGATTTGACTGAGTCTAAACCAACTAGGAAGTCCATAGAAGGAGAAAGTCAGGTCCAATCATGTGCTAGCATGATTTTCTTGAACTTGATTGGATCTAATCCAAATCAATCAAATCAGATTAGCCTAATTGATGACATCCAAATTTAAATTCTTGTTTGTGTGATCCAATTAGGTTTAGTTCTATATAGTAATAAAATATGTTACGATCTTTATCATCGACATCATCAAAACATGTTTCAATCGATCAGAACTCTTATGATTCACCCAGTTAGAATCTTCGATCATCAAGATAATTCTAATTGATCCCAAAATCTATCAGTAATACTTAGCAGTATATGGTGGCAATCCATCAAAACTGAATATGAACCTCTTAGTGCAACTACTTATATGATTGGATTCTTCTATCATGAGTCCTAACAGGATGTAGGTTAAGGTGAACGTCAGACCCTACACCTGTCATATGAGTGAATCATTCAATTCAAATCTGATGTGAAACTCTAATAAAAACTTTTTTCTATTATTTTACATTATCATGGCTATGGGCATTAGGACTCGATCTTATGATCATCATAGGACTACTCCTCTATCGAGGTTGATAGATCTCCTATTGGTGTGATCCAATTCCTACAATGAACATGCTATGCCAACATACACCTCAGGATTTCGAATGGCTACGAGATCGAGTTATGTTATAATCAAACTATAACATATTAGGATGAACTATCAATGCACCTCAGGTCAAGAAATTAGATACACAACTACAGCATCGAGCTAGTCATCGACAAGAAAATAGGCTTTCTTATAACTACTCGAGATGGTCATGCTCAGTATCCTTGTTCTCAATAAATATCTATACTCTTACTCTGATGTCTCCATATCATAGACTCAAGATTCATCTATCTTAAGAAAGTGATCGTATGCTAATCTTTCGAATCGATCATCATCCTTATGATGATCCTACAATTGGAAGTAGTTTATGAGTTAATTATGATAACACATACCTTAAATTCTCGACTCTTGAGAATATATGTTATCATGCATGTTAACTGAATAGATATATCATAGATAATTTATATATAATGTAATAGAATAAATAATCTTTTTATTAATTTTAAGTCAATTATAAAAATGCTTCTAGAAAGTATTCTATAAGTTTCGACCAATCTATCTTCTAGAGAACACATCTAACAAACTCATACTTGATCTAAAGCCAATTGGCTACAAATTTAAGTCCCATCTTCTCAAGGTAGGCTTCGATCTTCTACTGGCTCAAAGGCTTGGTCAGTGGATCAACCGCATTATCTGTGGTGTCGACTCTCTTAACCTTGATGTATCCTTTCTTGAGGTAATTATGGATGAGGTGTAATCACCGTTCGATGTGCTTGGATTTCTGGTAAATCTTTGGCTCCTTAGCTAGAGCTATCACACCATTATTGTTGTAACACAAAGGGACGACATCTAATGGCATCACTCCAAACTCTATAGTGAACTTCTTGAACCAAAATATCTTCTTTGCATCTTTCGATGCATCGATGTACTCTATTTTCATGGAGTCTGCTATCACGATCTGCTTAAAATATTTTTAGCTTACAGTACCACCATTACACAGGAATAAACTTTTAAATATCGACTTTCGATCATCTATGTTAGACATAAAGTCTGAGTCTACATACGTCTAGATTTGAAGTTCTCCATTATCCAAGACTAGAAACATATCCTTAGTCCTTCTCAAGTATTTAAGGATACATTTCATAGAAGTCTAATATTTTTTACATGGATTCGACTGATACTTGCTTATGAGACTCATAGCATGGGCGATATTAGGTCATGTACATAGCATGGTATACATGAGGCTCCCTATGATTGGAGCATAAGGGATCTTGCTCATGAGTTCAATCTCCTCATATGTGTAAAAGCATATCTTCTTGGAGAGATAAATATCATGTTTGTAGGGCAATAGTCCTCTCTTAGAGTTCTCCATACTGAACCTCTTCAGCATCTCTTCTATGTATATCTTCTATGAGAGATCCAGCATCCTCTTCAATGTATCCCTATAGACCTTAATCCCCAAAATGATGAATGCTTCTCCTAGATCTTTCATAGAAAACTCCTTAGATAACCATACCTTGACTGAGGTCAACATGAGAATGTCATTTTCAATTAGGAGGATGTCATCCATGTATAGTATGAGAAAGATAATAGTACTTTTACTGACCTTTTTGAACATGTAGGATTTCTCCACATTTTTGATAAAATCAAATGATTTGATTACATTATTGAAATGAGCATTCCAGCTCTGAGATGCTTACTTAAAATCATAGATGGACCTTTGTAGCTTGCAAATCTTGTGATCACCATTCTGGATGTGAAACCAAATGGCTATTTTATATAGATATCTTTCTCAAAATATCCATTTAAAAATATCGTTTTCATGTCTATCTGCCATATTTCATAATCAAAATATGCTACAATCGTAAGCAGTGTGTGGATGGATTTAAGCATGGCCACTAGTGAGAAGGTAACCTGATAGTTAATGTCTTCATGCTGACTATACCCTTTCACCACTATCCTAGCCTTGAATGTCTCTATATTTTCATCTACATCAATCTTTCTCTTGAAGATCCATTTACACCCAATAGGTACTATACCTTTAGATGGATCTACCAAGATCTAGACTTGGTTTGAGAGCATTGAGTCAATCTCTAACTTCATTGTCTCTCACCATTTTTTAGAGTCGATATGTAATATTGCCTCATCATAGGTTTTAGGATCATCACCATGAATTCTATTTCTTGCGAGGAATATTTTTTCTACATCCTCTAAAATAGTACCTAAGTACCTATCAGTAGGATGAAAAATCATACTTGATCTACGAGGTGGAGGAGGTAGTGTGTGAATCGGCTTAGACTGATCAGGCTCCTCAAGTTCTTTGGCTTGTTGCTTTTCAGAGACTTTCTCCTCGAGTCTGATCTATCTTTTGATACCATTATTTTGAATAAATTATTTTTCAAGAAAAATGGCATGTCGACTCACAATCATATTATGGTCTTTCAGAAGGTAGAAGTAATATCTTAATGACTCTTTAGAATATTCAATAAACTGAGCTCAAACTGACCTAGATTCTAACTCATCCGCTAGTATCTCTTGACATATATTCTAAATTTTTTTTTTAGATCAAAAATTTGACTACTTATCGTTAGAGCATCAAATAAAAATTAAAACCGATCTTCCTATTAATTAGAATAGTGGTGAGTCGGGTATCGACTTTCTCGAAGATTGAATGCTGAGTTGCACTCAAATTAATAAAAAATAAATTAATCTTTAAATTAAAAATTTAAATAAATAAATTAAAATGAATTAACTAAGATTTAGCAAATTAAAATAAAGAAAGTAAATTTTAATTAATTAGAATTTTTGAAATTAAGAAAAGATAGATAGAGAAAATTATCTAGGATTTCAGTTTCATCTTTCAATATTTAAATTTATAATTGATTCATACAATCTTTTCATTATCAACATGCAATCATATAAGGTATATATTTCGTTGATGAGATTCTATCATAACATATTCTATCGAGTATGGACCATATCTAATACGATCATGACCCATCTCACAGACATATACTATTTAGATCATGTAATCAAAGAACAAAATTCTAATTTAATTTCTATAATTCATCCTAATCTGAACATAGGCCATATCTATCTATGATTATGATCTATCTCTTTAGGTATAAATTATAAAAAATTTAATATTAAAATATAAGTCTTATAATTTATTTTAACTTGAGTACAAATCATATCTTTCCACGATCATGATCTATCTTTTTAGCTATAAATTATAGAAATTTCAATATTAGAGCATAAATAAGAAAGCATGTAAAAGATGAAAAAATTTTATTGCCCAATAAAAAGGAAGACATGTTCAAATTACAAACTCTCATGCTTGAAAAACTTTCCTTACTCTCCTAGACACAAGATCTTAGCCGTACATGATTTTGATCCTTATAGCTTGTAGCATCATGGAATCTCTCAGATAAAGAAAAATAAAAATAAAGGAAAAGAAAGAAGAAGTAGAAGAAGAGAGAAGAGAAGAAGAGAAGGGAGAGAGAAAAAGATTAGAATAGGGCTTTGGAAGGCCCCCTGGCTGCTCTCTATTGATTTCTGGCATAAGAAGCTTTAAATAGAGAAAAAATGGAGTTTGTGAGTCCTTGTTGGAGTCTAATCTAAGTTTGACTCGGATTATTCATACCTATTGAAATCCTGGCCATTGGGTCTTGATCAAACACCCCAAATTCCATCAAAATCCGACCATTTAATGCCTTAATTAGCACTTGATGTACTCTGAGCCATTGGATCAAGTCTTCAAGTGAATTTTGGCTATCGGATGGCACTCAAGAAGCTTGAGAAATCCTTATCAAAATTGGATCCATTCCCATCCATTGGATCACGATCGAATCAAACCTCAGTCATCCATCAACGCTTAAATCACAGCCATCCATCAGTGCCCAAATCATAGGCATTAGATCTAAATCGAGATTGCTCTCGATCACTCGATTGTGCAAAACTATGCTCATGGACCATCGTGGACTGAGCGTATCATAGACCCGAACCAATCCCTGCACGCTTGGTCTGACAAAATGATGAATCTACCCCTGTACACTGCGATATAACTTTCATAGACCTCTTAGCGGTCTAGATTTGCCACATGGCAATTGCTGATTGGGCGTGCCTATTGAGCTAGCCGATCTACACCTATTTCATGGACTAGCCGATCGGTCCACCATGCACTAGTCTTTTTTTTTGTTTTTCTTTTATTTTAAACTTCTGGGCTTCATAACTTTTTCATTTTAGTTTCGATTTGAGTGAAATTTATTGCATTAGAACCCATAAATCAAGATCTTCATATTTATAGGCTTCTTTCCTATGAAACATCCATAAAAATATTAATTTTTTAAATAAATATTAAATTAATATATACTTTAATGCTTTTATTTATTAAACTATGATAATTATCATACCTTCCAACTTGAGTTTTACTCATCCTCGAGTAAGAAAAAAAAATTAGAAGTATGTATCGACTCGATAAGATGTGAAAGTTTCTTCAAGTCATCCTAAAATCACTTGATATCTAGTAAGAAATTTAAGAAATACATTATTAGATTATTAATTCTATCCTAAGTAATGGTACATC
>QRFJ01005606.1:0-49974 GCA_006176705.1 Cocos nucifera
ATTCTTGTCTTTGACTTTGGTCAAACAGTTGACCTTTGATACTTAACAATCTGCCCATTGTGTCATTCACCCATAGGAGAGCAGATAGTAGCTTTGTCCCTTGCTTAGAAGAGGAAAGGAGGGGGTGCACGCCTAAGGAGGGGCATGCGCTCAAGGATAGGACGCATTGGAGTCACCATACAGAGGGACTCCAGGTTGCTTCTTGGAATTCAAACTAGGTCGCCAAGGGAACTCTGCTTTGACCCAGTTTGGCACCACTAAGGTGGTTGGGAGAGGGAACTCTCATTTGTTTGGACTCAGTAATATATTCACCAATCAGATTTAAAGATCTAATTGCGATGAAGAGACGTAATTTGACCGGATGATGTGACACTACATGGCACAGTTAGGGTCTATATTAACCTATCTGCGCCTAAGTTTAGGAAGGTTCTTCTCCTTGCCCACACCACATAGCCATCTCCCTCTCTCCTCATGCCTTACCTCTGATTCACTCTCTTTCCTCTCCACGCCCAAGGAATTTTGGACATCAGTTTGGTACGATTAGGCAAGAAAAGATGACAAGAAAGGAAAAGACATACACTGCAGAGACGAAATCGGATCTGTCAAAAGTTGTTTTGAAGACCTGTCAAGATCAATCTAGATTTGATCATTATGGAGAAAAATTGAGAAGAGAGAAGATATCCAATTCCTTGCCCAAGTTGAGATACAGATAGAGGCTAGGCGATTGCGTGGCTAACATCCAGAACCTCAGGTAATTAGCAGGATCACATAGGATACCAAGATTACCTAGATAAGGTATAAATTAAATCTGATTTATTTATTTTTCATTTTTATTTTATATAGATCTATCACAGATTTGAAAAATATGAGATCTTAATTAGATCTAAGCGAAAATTTTTGAAATATTCCTCATCAAATTCAGAACTAAACAACCTGATCCGAAAAATAGATTTTTTCCTATCACTTGATTCATACACTGACTCCTCTTTAAGTTTTACTTGATTTATGCCTAGAAACCTTTTATTATTGAATTAGAAATTCAGGACTAGTCCGACACAAGTATTATTGAGTTCTTGGAAGTCACCATGCTGATCTCAGATCGGAGGATACTTTATACCCATATTCCTATCGGAGCAAATCTTGATAGTAGAAACTCCTGAGATAGTGATCACAATTTAGTGCAATCGTATCCAGACATCTACTTACATGCTCATACAATGTCTCCACCACTTCTTTAATTAAAGGTAACCAACCAACGGCACATATGACCCTACACTCGCATAAACATTTCATCTTGATAAACAAATAACAACGTATTATTTGATCGCAAATAGGTTTAAGAACTAAACGACAAATCCTTCTTTATCAATTCTAAAAAGTCCTAAGAACTTCCCACAACACAGAAATTTGTTTGGTAGAAGTATATTGGCGGGAGTTTGGAACATCAACTTAATGGATATAGGACATCAATGTTTTGCTATCGTGCACGTGCTTGCAATAATTTAAAAATAGAGAAATTTTTTATACACCACAAGCCATGCAACTATGCACGCATCGTCCAAAATGATCGGCTCACGCATGAAGCCAAAACATGACATCTAAAAAAAAAAATTTCTTCCAACCTCACGTATGATCCTAATCACCACGAGCGGTGCACGTGGGCTACATCGCCTGCAGTGCACCAAGTAAAATAAGATGCAGATATAAACTATCGCTGGCCATAAGATGATTCAAGGGTGGGGTGACAATCAAATCAAATTGGATCGGACATAGATCGGATCCAATATATGTCAAGTAAAAAAAACTATCAATTTAAATCTAATTTATTTATTAAATAAAAAAAAATCAAACTCGATTCTAACCATTTTATTGAACAGATAATTCAAGACAACCCACGACTGATTAAATAAGTAAAACAGATTAAGCATTGCTATCCTTGAATGGCGAACATTGCAAAATCAGTAAAGATTAATTCAGGGCAATACCACAGGGGTTATCTCTAAAAGCACACCCAGAAAAGGAAGGCCAATCCATAAATAATAACGTATTGAACAATGCAAGGTCAGCAACAGATGGTATCTTCATTCTTCTGTGTCGAATTTGAATAGTTTCGCATTCTATGGGGAAGGAAACTTGTCAAGATTTCCCATTCAATGGGTTAGGAAATTGGCCAGACAGACATCTCTTGAATAATTATAGGCTTGGGGCTTGTCACCAAAAACTAACAGGGGATCGAATTTCTGACCATGAGATTCCCAATGTAAACACTACCAATGTCAACCCTTGGGTTCCCAAACTAATTGCAGTAACTAGGCTGCACTGTTTAGAGATCCAATGAACATAAAACTATTTCCTCCCAAAATATGTCAACTGATTAAATTTGCACCATGTAAACCTGCTTCCACCAGCATCACTGTAGCACCTAGCATGGGCACATCTGAAGAGGGTTGTGAACCGACTCCAGTGGCATTGAGTTCCAACTGCAGTACAAGAGTTACTATGGTTTACATCGGAATTAATGTGCCATCACCTTTAAGTAATGCAAATAGTTGATACTCAAATAGCAGTATTGATTTTGTAGCATTATCCAACAAATGTAAACGTACCATATTAACTTACATGCGACCACTTTTCCTTGCACGCACACACAACTACACAATTTCTTCTACAATTTCAACACCAAAAGAAAAGTAAAAGCTAAGTTTACAAACTCGAAGGAATCTCTCCTTATCCAAAGCTAGTTAACTTCCAACAACATCAAATTTATTTTCATTTATTTTAATTATCTGAGGAAATGGATAGGAGAACCAATCTGCTTTATTGATAGAACAAAAACAATGCAAAAGAAAAAGGATGCAAGACAGATCTGAATCCAAACTTGCAGAACAAATATCATATTCTCAGATACGGAGTTCTTAGCTAAAAAACTATTTCACATCTGAAGGGGGTAGACAACAACGAAGCTTCACAGCCAGAGATTGGACATCCTTCAGCTATAGAGTTTCCGGCTACAATTCATGCCATCGGTGATTTAGACAATGAAATCCACATCTAACCATCTGGATAACGAGATTGCCTTTCCTCAAATCGGAAGTCTATTTGTTACAACAGCACGAAGATAGATAATTATTGCCAATCATTCTTTGTGATTTCTATTCATTAGAAATCACAAACTTAAGTTTCTTAGAAAATATAGGGTATCAATGACTGGACATTTTTAGGGAAATTTGGGAACTTGGCGAGGTACCACTTTCTAGTTGCATAACTCCTACCCATCAGATAAAAGAAAGTGCCCAAGGTGAAAGACCACGAAAACACAGTTGGAGAGATCAAAGAAACTCCCATGAAATCTATGATTTCAAAGAGATAATGTGGGCAGATCACCAAATTAAAGAGACCTCCCTTTGGTATTTTGTATCCCTTGTCACCCTTCACCCTAAGCTTCGAGAGGAGGAAGTGGTGGTAGAAGTTACCCATGATGCCTACCAGAAAAAGAACCACCCCTGCATATTCCAAATTGATGGTTGGTTCTGAAATGCCCTGAGTCAGATATTGAGCATAGATCATGCTCACAGTGCTGATGAAATAACTAGACGATATTAAAATAGCCGAGTCAAGAACCATCTGCGTGCTAAACTGATGAATAAACAAGACCTGGAAAAATAAATCAAGAGGAAAGATGAGCTTTTTATAATTCACCTTAATAAATTTGGTAAAGTTTAACTCTAATATGAATTATAACATGGTTCTTTCAATTAAATTATATATGCAAGCTGTGAAGTTCAGATATGAAAGAGCATAACTATAGCATGGACATTTATACTACTGTCAGCCTGAAATCCTGCTCTCATTTGGCCCTGGATTTGCTGCACTGCATTTTGTATGCAGATTATTGCAGGAGATTGATATTAAAGTATCATTTTTGGGAAGAAACCGCTATTAGTATCTAAAGGCCTATTGAGGGATGCTTCCGCTAAGTCTCTCCTGCATATCCTAATCATATATATCCATTCTGAAAGTTAAAGGACGAAATAAAAGACATGAAACCAATGATGGGTTTTAAACAGTGAAAAAAAAATTGTTGCAATTACCGCGACAAGCCAACTATTCATAAAATGATAGTAAATGAGATATTGGTAGGACTACAACTTGGGCAGGTTAGGCTGGCCTGTAGACCAAACAAAGATCTACCCTGTCCAAATAGATCGGTGAGGTCATCAACAATCCATCATCATCATCATCAATATTATTTTAACTAAGATGGGAGGAAACCTAGCCAAAAATTAGGGGAGGATAGGACCTGAACCCAGATCATTAGTCAAATCCCCAGTGACTTTACTAACTACACTAGATGGCACCCTCAAGAGTCCATAAATTTTCATCGCAGAGATGGTGGCAAATGAGCAATTCATTAAGTCTGAAAGGCTCAAATATATAAGTATACATAAGCATACATGAAGATACATGCACAATATTTTTTATTATTTGGAGAGGATTCAGATTGGGTTGGCATCCATTTGGGATGAGATCAAGCCCAACACAACCCAAGCTACGACTAGGTTAGAAAGTTTTCAGAGTCCTGACCAAACTATTTAAAACATCAACAAATCCAATTAAGTGGGTTGTGTTGGTCAAGTGTGGGTTGAGCTGAACCCAAGCTCAAGCTCTAGATATCAGCAAGTACTGTCTGCTTATGAGTATAATGTAGGAGCATGAAGTGATGGAACTGAAAATAGCTAGATAACATGCTAAGAAATCTACTTAGCCGACTAAGATAGGAAATCAAGTAAGAATTATTTGGCATTACATATGTCATGCTCCAAATCCAGGATATGACACGGCCATGCTATCGAGGGATGCTGCCCTCAATAACACGAAGCCAATCGATCATAATTAGCTAAAATCCATCATACTAAGATAGGAAATCAAGTAAGAATTATTTGGCATTACACATGTTAAGCCCCAAATCTAGGATATGACACGGCCATGCTATCGAGGGATGCTGCCCTCGATAACACAAAGCCAATCGATCATAATCTGCTAAAATCCATCATAAATAAAAATAATAAGAGGTTCAACTTCAATCACTTATCAAATAATTAAACCAAGATTGGTTCAGAACATCTAAATCCAAAACCAAATATCAAACCATGTCTCAAAATTCACAAATAGCTGACTACAGCTCCATAGTCATCCAATAATTTCCAAGCTTGCTAGCATGGATCCCCAAGCCTGGATCATCCATCGTTCCTAACTTTATTCTTTTATAAAAAAAAGAAAAATAAAGAGATATAAGCTACACTAACTCAGTAAGTAAAACTTACGCTTCCTTATCGGATCAAGCATAAGTCTTTCCATGATAATGCAACATTTAGAAAATAATGAATATTACTAAAACAAAGCATTTCATAGAGCATATAATAAAATAAGTCATAAATCAGTTATGCATGCATAAATCATGAATATTTCATAAACATGATTCATAAATTATTCCTATCATATGTTCATATTATGTTTCAAAATATTGCCACAAATATTCGTGCTATGGTCACTTTATACCCATGATAAGACCATGTTTCTTAATCGATAGAGTTCTTATTTCATATGCCAACTTTATACCCATCGGTAGGGCCATATTTCTTGTGGATGCTAGCTCCGGTTGTTGACCTTTGCAATTTTAGAGATTCGTTCATAGCTATCGAAAACCTTTAAAATCTATGTATCTTTTTCTTAAAAAATACATATACATAGATGGAAAATAATAAAATTCACGCTTCATAAACATATCATTTTGATAAAATATATTCATGGAATCATTTGTTATAATAAAATATACTTTTTTATATCTCATATGCTAATCCTTATTTTATGAAAATCATGATTTTATTAACAACAGTTCATTTGCATGAAAAACATGATAATTTGAAAAAAAAAAAGAGCGTAAGATCTACTTACCTCGATCTTCCTAAATCTTTAGACTTTGTTAGATGAATCAAGTAATCCTATTTAAAATATCAAAAACATGATTAATTTCTATTCGATGAATTTAATAGAATTAAATCATAAGGAAAGAGAACTGTTGACTGGGTGGTTGGTCTGCTTGGGCACCAAGGCAATTCAGAACTTCCTAGCCGAGAGTTAGATCTAAGCGACTTGATCAAGAAATCGTAAAGCACAATTGAATCAAGACCAAGATTGATCAATAGGGTTCATCAATAGTGGATTTTACAAATACTCGATATGATCGGATGTATGGCATGGATATCAAAGCAGCTTCGAGTTATCTTGTTGGAGTCAACATGGGTCCTTAAAAGAGAAAGACATGGCTCGATACTGGAATCCTAAGATCTTCCTAGAGTGAGAAAGTAGGTGAGGAGAAAGAAAGTAGAGATAGTGGAGAGAGAATCTTTATATCTTTTAAAAGAATCATGATCAAGATCATCAGGAGTCATGTCGGGGTGACTTAATAGGAGTTAACGGTGATTAGATTCTATGAATATCTGACAAGAGTCGGACTGAGATCCACATACTGCATGGATATCGAAGCGATTCTGGGCCTTTTCTTTCCTAAAAGAATTTCTTGGGTTCATGGTATGGGAGCACGACAATAGACACTGGTCCATGGATTAGGTAGAGAGAGAAAGAGAGAAGATAGAGAGAGAAAAATCCTAGAGAGGAGAGAGACAAAAGAGAGAGGACATAAAAGAGAAATCTCCTCTCTCTTTTTTATTCCTTTTTCTTTCCTTTTCTTTTCTTCTTTTCTTCTTCCCTTCTTGGCTGAATAGGGGATGGTGGTCCGTGGTGGCTGGAAGACTGGCGGTGGGCTACTGCAGCAGACGGCCAACGGCTGGCAGGGGTGGTAGATGGCTAGCGGCAGTGATCGATCAACAAGAAAATCATGGAAAAAGATTTGTAAAATAGGAGATCCGAGCCCCTTTCTTGGATTTTCGACCGTTGGTCGCTCACCGACAGCCATGATCTTACTGGAATAGGTCGTAGGGAGGCTAAGGTACTTAGCCTGGGATCCAGCTTCAAGGGATGGCGACGCTGGTAGTTGGAAAAGTAGGAAAAAGGGGACCATAAAACAAGGTAAGTGGGCGGAGGTCTTCCGCGGTTGATTTTTGGTGAAACCAACAGCAAGCTGCCATGCGCAAGGGCATGAGAAGAAAGGGAAGCAAGAGAGGAAAGAGGGCCAGGGCTTACCTCGGGCTCCGATGGTGCCTTTGGTTTCAATTTCCGATGAGCACACGTCAAAGAAATCGGCAAAACGAGGAAGAAAGAAGAGAGGGCCAGTGTTCCTCGTGAAATCCTTTGGAGGGAGGAGGGGATTTAAAGAGGGCTTCCTAGGGTTTTGGCAGCCCTAGGAGTCTGGTTCCCAGTTGGATTTAATGGGGAAGAAGACTCCCATCAGGAGTCTTCATTCCTCTCTCTGTTTTTTTTGGTTTTGGGTGGAACGTGGGCCGAGTTCTAATGGGCTGGTCCAATTGGACCAGGCCATCACAACATAAGTATCTGATAATTATAAGAACTTCATTGACAAATATTAGATAATTTTACACAATCACCTAGATGTCAGGGCTTCTTAAAACAACACCCTTTCTTTTCCTTACTTCCAAATCAGCCAAATAAATTGGTAGCCAGATCCATGGTACCATTCATATGCATTTAATGGCAAATTTGCACCTCACTGAACCGGTGTTAAAAGACAAAGATGAGAGGTCTCCACCTTCAACAATGCACTCTCCTCTCGCCGCCCCTCTCTCTCTCTCTCTCTAAAATACAACCCACCTCTCCAACCTAATTGTCACCCTCCTCTCCCTCACTCTATTTCCTTTCTCTCATCAATCTCACTCCTTTTGATCTTTGTTTCCCCAACCACTCCCAAAGAAGCTTAGGCCTTCTAAAGATGCTGCACTGAGGCACAAAGGAAGAAGAAAGAGATTCTAATCAAGAAAAGGAAGGTAAACAGAAGTAAGGACAAATAACTGTACCAAATAAATTGCTTATGATATATTTAATCATTTTCAAAACTCAATGCCAATTTGGAAGAGAACATGATAACTCACTGCAAAAGACTACTAATGACAAACTCCAGTAATTGGTTGAACTTCTGGATGTTCTCCAAGAGAGGATGCTGTTTGATGATCTATCAGGTGTATGGATACTAATGAGTTAAGGATTTCATGGTGGGACAAAAATATGTCCACTTCCAGGGAAAAGATGTTGCTTTGGTCTTGAAATTTCCTCATAGCAGGGTGATCAAAGACATGATGAAGGGTCACAAGTTCATCCTGAAAGAAAAAAACTATTTCAATGTGGGCACAATGACAGCAGGATAGCAAAGAGATGATTTGGTCATGGATAGATAAATTCATAAAGGTGTATTGTGAAGTCCTTATCCTTTATATCCATGTTATTATCTTTCTACCCTAAATCGAACATGTTTATCTTTTAGACTGAACTGGAGACAAATTTTCCATCCCCTGCCTGAGTTATTTACTTGGTATGACTTATACGACCCAGTTGGCTGAAAAAAATAAAATTGACACAAGTTTTATTTATCTGGCTAGAAACAGTTAACATAAGCAGATGGAGATGATGATAGATCTCTGCTCACCACATTACCATCATAATTATCTCAGATCCTACTATCAATATTAGTGCTCCTAGAAATTCACAAACTTAGTGTGCGCTCCTTCAAACCTGGCGATAATTTTCATGACTCATGGTAGCGAACATGATTATTTAAAACTCAAATTTGCAATGCAGTGGCAATTAACTAAAATAGCATTTCGAAGAAGATACTCTGAATCCTAACAAATTTGACATTTTTTTTTGTGACTGATTAAAAATCAACATGGCTAACAAAGTGGAGATGCATAATGTTAAGGGAAAAATATACACTAGGAGGAACCCATTTTTTGACAAAATATTAAGAGACCAAACAGATGTCATTGGAACACAGTTACAAAAGAATGAAGAAGGCAAAAGTACAAATTCTATAACCTTAATAGCATATCTTAGGGGAATTAAGTAGTACAGCACTGAATGATTACTGAATATTTTTATATGATTCCCTTTTTTTTTTTATGCAATTTATATGATTTCAACATCGAATTAAAGTCATTTAATCACCAAGGTGATTGAAGAAGACTGACAAGATGATCCTGCAAAATCACATTTGAGATAACCGCTGAATCTCATTTGAGATGACTGCAGAAATTCTCAAGTTTGCTAGAACAAGAAAAGCACCGTTTTTCTTGAAAGTTATCATTGTCAACGGCCAACAGAGGAAAAAGGGAAATGTGATGCAAAGGCATCATCTGATGGATTTGGTATGCAAGCCTAAGTCCAGGGTGCTAGGCTTCAAATGCTTGGAGCCAATTAACCTAGCATTGCTGGAAAAAGTTGGACGGAGGTCCCTGTATGAAGATAATGTGGGTGGTGGAAGATATGATAAGCCAAGTCTTCTCTTTCTGAATGGAGGCAATTCTGGCAGTGGTCATGGTGGCAGCATTTGATTGATGCTATAGTCATGGTACAGCACATCCCATCAATTAAGCTCACAGAAACTAATATGAAAAAACACTTAAAACATATGATTTGAGTGCAACAAAAATAGACAAATCAATTATACAGTTGTTTTGATGTAGAGACAAAAATAGACATGTTACACAAATTCAATTTTACTTCCTCAAGGTTAACCATACTTCAATTTTTTTTTTTAATTTTAAAGAAAGGAAAAAGTTTTGATGAAAAAAAAATTTATCATCATTGGCAACTTAGATGTTCTATCACATCCACAAAGTACTTTTTAAAGGAAGAAGGATAAAGCAAATTCATCATACGATAAAGTGATACAACATAATGATTCAAATAATGCAAGCTTCAACATCATGTGGTCATTAATGGCATGCATAGCAGGCAAATGATCAATAGTTTGGTGTGGTTGACCAAGAAATTATAATAGATCTCTGATCATAATAAATATTAACAAGTTTTCTCAAACCCTTATTTCCTTGACAGTTCAAATTGTACTGAGGTTGGCCATTTTCAAATCAAGGGCCAGTTCAAAGTGAAAATAGCATAGAACTGTAGGACAGTGAATGGCAATGCATGGTCCAGTTTGTGAAAGAGCAGATCACCACTTTACATCAAAGCTGATTGACAATATCAGAACATGCACAGCAAGCACATCTAGGTGTTGGAGATTTTAGAGGAGTTGATTTCCAGTTGAATAGATATTAAATCAAGGTTGTTAACTGTTACGGTGATAACGAAAACGCCTCAGATCGACCGATCGATGTTCAAAATGCTCCAGCCCAGTTGGAATTCACCAACATTTTGGGGACAAAGAAATTACCATAGCACCCTCCGAACTGATAGTTGGTCCTCAAAAGGAGATCCAAGCCATTTTGACAACACCTCGGATAGCATTAATAACTTATGGATAGCCTCGGATAGGCAGCTCATCCATATTCTCATCAATTCATCTTGAGGAATAACGGTTATACAACTATATCCTCGCTACGAGTAAGCTGTTTTTCACTCGACCTCGACTATCAGAAGCAAATAAGGCATCTCAATCCCTCTGATAACAGCCTTCCTATTCAGAAAGGTGCCCCTAATCTCGGCACCGCGATATTATTGGCCCAAGATTAGCAGATAATCTCGGCACCGCGATATTATTGGCCCAAGATTAGCAGAACAGCGTAACAGCTACATGAAGCTTCCTTTTAAATACCAAAAATCCCGAGGACCCAGGTAAGCAAGAAATCCCTCTCAAAGAACATGTTGCTGCGGACTTGAGCGTTGGAGGGTCCTCACCGGAATCAACTCTTCTGGCTTGGACTTTATTTGGCAAGTCACTCTAGCATCTCCTGCGAGTAGCCGATCGCTCCGCTTTCGAAGCGCACCATTTTCAGCAACAATAGATAGAGGAAGGGACTTATCTCCTAAAAATGCCACCTAAGAAGGCGTCATCACCTCTCAATGACGTTATTGATGCCGCTTCTCAACAAGTAGATCTTCGGATCAAAGATCATACTCAGCACCCGATGGTGGAAGCCTCTCCATTGGTTCAACCAGCCCCTGTTATCATGGACCAGTTCAACCTGCTCTTCCAGCAGGTCCAGACTTTGACGCTGCTGTTCAAGCAGGCCAAACTGCATTTACGCCTCCACTAATGACGCCACAGCCAAGCCAGGCTGCACCCGCGTAACTTACTATGGTGCAGCCAATATTTCCTTCAGCAGTCCCATCTGCGCCCCCAGTTATGACACCTCTCCAACCGCCAGCTTCCCATCTGCAACAAGCCAAACCTCCTCGAGCACCTCCACAAAGCCCTAAGAGGAGGCAGCCCTAGCGGCGATCTCTCAGTCCACAATTTGGACATTGTTGGAAATAAATTCCGCTCCCGCCGAAGTCCAGTCTGATGCTTAGCCTAATGTAACTGATAATCACAGAAGCGCTTCAATCGAAAATTCTTCCTCTTGGGACTGGCGCTGGAGGAAGGGCTCTCTGTTCCTGAGGTTTTCTTGTTCTTAAAGAAGTGCTCAGCAGCGATCTCTCTTCTTCCTCTCTAGAGCTCTTTTCGAAAAAAATGCCTCCTAAAAAAAGCTTCGATTCCGACGATCAACGACCTCTACAGTCAGATCCCGTCCAGATCTATCCGCTCCCGCTTCAGTTCCAGCAACTCAAGCTCCACCTACAGCCATGGTGGATGCGAAGCAATTCAACCTGCTGGTCCAGCAGGTTCACGGTTTCACGAAGGCGGTACAGACCATGCATCAGCAGGCTCCGACGCCAATATAGCTGGAGCAGGCTTCTCCAGAGCCCCATGATCCGATCTGAGGACGGCCGACTTGGGCTAGCCGATCGATGACCCTCGAAAAGGGAAAGCAGAAAGCCGAGAGCCCATGTTCCGATCATGACTCTACCCCCGGGGGAGCTTTGCCTCCGTTCAGCCAAAAGATCTTAGGAATCCACGATCGAGAGGATCTAGATCGAAAACTACAAGAGATGAATCGACGGATCAAGGAACTCCGCCATGCTCCCCCGTCTCATGGTAGTGACATCTGCACCGATCCTTCTTTCTCTCAACGCATCATACAAGAACCAATCCCACCGAACTTCAGGCTCCCTCAGTTTGAGAGTTACGACGGGACCACCGATCCGATCGACCACCTGGAGGCCTTCCGAACAATGATGCTGCTCCACGACGCACCAGATGCCATTTTGTGCCGGACTTTTCCGTCCACCCTCAAGGGGCCGCCAGGAACTGGTACTCGGCTCTTAAGCCAGGTACCATCTTTTCCTTCGATCAAATAAGCCATCAGTTTGCGGTTTATTTCATTAGCAGCCGACGTCCCCACCGAGGTTCGGATTTTCTGATGAATATCAAGCAGGAGGAAGAATCTATCCAGGCTTATGTCATCCGATTTAATGCTACTGCATTGGAGGTCCAGAACCTGGACCAGTCTATTGCAATGGCCGCACTCAAGGACGGTCTTCAGAAGAATGATTTGCTATTCTCTTTGGAGAAGAAGTACCCCAGGAATTTTGCCGATATGCTGGCTCGGAGTGAACGTTATGCCCAAGCTGAAGAGGTCTTTAAGGCTAGGGATAATGAAGCCGTCCAGGAACAGCAGGCGGGCGAACCAAATGTGCCCGCGGCTAGCGAGAAACCGAGCAAAGCTCGACCACGCCCCCGAACTCTTTCGGAGTGTAGGCAGGCCCGAACTCCTACCCAGGCCCAGAGGCGAAGAAGCCCGGATAAAAGGGCGCGACGGAGCTCTCCCATCAGAAAATTCCATAACTACGCCCCTATTAATGCTCCAAAAAAAACCCAAGTACTGATGGAGATCAGGGGCAACAGCCGAGACCGAAAGGGATGCGCACTCACGCCGACAAACACAATCCTAGCAAGTTCTGCTTCTACCATCGCGATCATGGTCACGATACAGAAGAGTGCATCCAGCTCCAAGACGAGATCGAGGAGCTCATCAGACATGATAGGCTTGGCCGATTCCTGCGATGTCGGCCGGAAGGACGAGAGGATCGGTCAAGAGCATCCCCATCGTCAGAACCACCGAGGGGTGAGCAGCTAGAAGATCGGCTCCCGATCGACATCATTAACACCATCTCCGGGGGACTTCGGCAAGGGGAGGCTAGCAGATCAGCCGAGCCCGAAAAGAGGTGGAGAACTGAAGAGCCCATCACTTTCACCGATGAGGATGCTCAAGGAGTCCAGTTCCCGCACAATGATACGGTTGTAATCTCTTTAAACATTACCGACTATAATGTGCGCCGCGTTTTGGTAGATAATGAAAGCTTTGCTGATATTTTATTTTATGATGCTTTCTAAAAAATGTCCTTACTCAATAACCACTTGGGACCTATGAACTCCCCGTTGGTAGGCTTCATTGGCGATGCCATGCCAGTTGAGGGCATAATAACTTTGGCTGTGACTGCAGGACAATGCCCGAAGCTGATTAAGGCATACGTCGATTTTCTAGTCGTAAAGGCTCCATCTGTCTACAATGTTATTCTCGGCCGATCTGATCTAAACGCGCTCCGAGCAGTGGTTTCAACTTATTATCTAAAGATAAAGTTCTCAACGAACTACGGAATTGGAGAGATCAGGGGAGACCAGGCATTGGCAAGACACTGTTGCTCCATTGCCCTACAGAAAAACATCCAGCCCGACCTTTGTCCTGTTGATGGGCTGGATGTCCGTGATGACCTTACCGAAAAGCGAGGCGAGCCTATGGAGGATCTTGTATCTGTCCTTAAACGACGGAAGCATGGAGCACACTGTGCAGATCGGCTCCAACTTGGGGGACGAGGTTCGAAAGCGACTAGTCACCTTCCTCAGAAAGAACACGAACATCTTCGCCTGGGTCCCAGTGGATATGCCAGGAATTGATGCCGAGGTCATGGAACATCGGCTGGCTGTTGATCCTAAGTATCCGCCAGTAAAAGAGAAGATGCGCAACCACATCCTAGAGAGGCAGAAAGCAATTGCAGAAGAAGCAAACTCCTCAAAGCTGGATTCATCTGAAAAGTTAACTATCCGACCTGGGTCTCAAACATGGTTCTTGTCAAAAAGGCAAACGACAAGTGGAGGATGTGTATAGACTTCAAAACGCTGAACAAAGCCTGCCCAAAAGACAGCTACTCTCTACTCAGGATCGATCAATTGGTGGATGCAACTTCAGGCTACGAGCTCCTCACCTTCATGAACGCCTTCTCTAGCTACAACCAAATTCGAATGGCACTGGAGGATGAGGAGAAGACTGCTTTTATTACTAATCCTGGTCTTTACTATTACAGGATCATGCCCTTCGAGCTTAAGAATGCAGACGCGACTTATTAGCGCTTGGTCAATAAAATCTTCAAGGAGCAGATCGACCGTAACATGGAGGTTTACGTCGACGACATGCTAGTCAAAAGCCGAATGTCTGTCAATCATGTTGCCAACCTTAAAGAGGCTTTCGATACGCTCAGAAAATACAAAATGAAGCTGAACCCAATCAAATGCGCTTTTGGGGTAGCCTCAGAAAAATTTTTGGGATTCATGGTCTCGAGACGAGGGATTGAGGCCAACCCAGAGAAAATTCGAGCTATCCAGAAGATGACCGCTCCGAAGTCCATCAAGAAAGTTTAACGCCTGACTGGAAAGGTGGCATCTTTGAATCATTTTGTCTCGAGGTCGGCCGAATGTTGCATGCCCTTCTTTCAAATCCTCAAAAAATCGAAAGATTTTCACTGGACTCAAGAATGCCAAAAGACCATCGACGAGCTCAAGAACTACTTCGGCTCACCCCCTACTAGCCAAACCCAAATTCGGAGAGGAGCTGTTTCTCTACCTTGCGGTCTTTCCTGCGGCGCTAGCGGCAGTCCTAGTCAAAGAAGAGGCGAAAGTGCAGCGACCAGTCTACTACATAAGCCAGATTCTAAGAGATGCCGAGATCAGGTATACAAAGTTGGAAAAATTGACTTATGCTCTTTTGATTGCAGCAAGAAGACTTCGACCTTACTTCCAGGGATATGCTATAATGCTCCTTACTGATCAGACGATCAGAGCGATTCTTCATCAAACGGATGCTTCCGGAAGAATTGCAAAATGGGCCATTACATCAACTATCGACCTCGGCCAGCAATCAAGGCTCAGGCACTGGCCGACTTCATAGTTAAATGTACCATCCCAGATGATGTCGAGCTTCAAAATGAAACCAATATTTCATGGTTGCACTCAAGCTCCTCTGAAAAAAGAACGGACCTTCCTAAAGATTTCTGGACCCTGTACGTCGATGGCTCCTCCAACGCTTCCGGAGCAGGTGCTGGTTGATCCTGATCAATCCGAAAGGGATCATCGCAGAGTATGCACTGCATTTTGAATTTTCGACGACAAATAATGGGGCAGAATATGAGGTCCTAATAGCCGGGCTCAGGATAGCCAAAGAATCAGGAGCTGATTGGCTTCAGGTTTGCAAAGTCGACGATCTCGTCGATATAAGATGGGATGGAGGGAGAGGCCCTACCGACGACCCTAACGCACCCCCGAAAGCCATGTTAAGAACAGAAGGAAAGCCTCGTCCTAACATGAGCAAAAGTCGGAACCTCGTAGACCAAAGACGTGGAGAAGAAAGAAACTCGATGGAGAATTCTTATACGTGTTTTCCCACGACAACCTGACTATGTCAAATGCGAAAGGCAGAACCTTACCCTGGTTTGTAGAAGAGGTCTTAGTTCGACGTCCACAACAAGTCCGACGTCCACAACGAGCTCGGCGTCCACAACCAACATTTCATAAGAAGACGACAGAAAGAAAAATGAGGTAAAGAAGATAAGGCCACAAATAGACCTCCGATTCACGCGAAACAAAAATAATGAGAAATATATTATTTCATTACAAAAATGAGTCCATTACAAGCAAAATATAGGCCGACAAGACCGATTACACTAAAAGAAAGAAAAAAGAGGGGGAAGAGGACGAAGCTCTAAGGCAAACCAGATTCTTTGGACTTCGAGCTACCGGCTCCGGCCATCACCAAGACTTGCTTTAGCCTAAGGATTTCCTCCTCAAGCTCCTTCTTGTAGAGGCCATCTACGCACATTCTGTTGGCGAGCTGAAACTTACCCTCAAGTTCTCGCCGCTCTCCTTAAAACTTCAGACTCGACCTCCACGTCCTCGACGGCCCGATGTTCATAGGTGAGCTGAAGCTTCAGCCGTTGAACCTCGGCCTGCTCCACCCCAACCTCCTCTGAAAGCTTAGCGACGGTCCTCTTCAAGAAGGCAATCTCCTCTGACGCACCACTCACGCTGGCTCCCCGATTATTGTGCAGTCACTTCCGAAGATGAGCTGCCTCATCTCTGGCAACCTTGAGCTCGCCTTCAAGCTCGGACATCTTCTTCGCCAAGGTCACTCGGTAGCTATTATGCCAGTCCTCAGTATCTTGCAGCTACTTTCGAAGCTGGAAAAACTTTATTGACCAGTTCCAGTCGTACCGAGCCTTGTCGATAGACCACGACGAGCTTCCTTCTAGAAGACGGATCCTTTCCCTGGCATTCTTCAGGTCAGCTTCAAGAAGAGCTGATCTTCGCTGTCAGTGCCCAGGACTTATCGCTCTCCTCGTTCGTTGTCGTCGCCATCCGGTCCGCCTAGGCGAGCCTTGCAGGACGTCTTCGCAATGGCTTTCTTTTTTCTTCCCTCTCCTATCCCTTTCTTGACAGGGAGCTCCGAAACCCGATCCTCGCCGGAGGAACCTGAGGGAATGGAAGGCACCGAGCCCACGCCAGCAGTGCCAACCTTGATAGTTAGGACATCTCGGCACCGACGATGACCTCGGACACAGTGGCAGTGGAGGCAGGAACTTCAGAGCTGGAAACACCGACCTTCGCCCACTTTGAGCCATCATTTTGCGCCTTCCCTTTCCTCTTCTTGGTGTAGAGCTCTTTGGTAAGCATCTCGGTAGCTTGTGCGTCCATCTCTGTAACAGAAAAAGAAGCGCGGTTAGTAGCAATACACGTGCGCGAAACTGTGGATTCAAAAATCAAAAGATGTACCAATGGGATCGCGGAGACTCAGACCTAGGTTGAACAAGGTCTGTTCCTTTAGAAGGTCGGAAAGAAGAGCAGCTCGGTACGCCTTGAATTTATCGGAGGAATCAAGGTCGGCTCCATCTAAGCTAGGAGCTCGGCGAACTGACTCTCTAATACAACCCCATGAAGGAAGACCTAATGGCAAGGTCGGGCAATGTACAAAAAAGAACTTTTTCTTTCAGTTGTGAATGGAAGAAGGGGCACCTTTCAATAACCCCTTCTTGCCGACCTAAGAGGAAAGTACCACCAATTCTTCGTGAAAGGATGGCGCTTGGAGATATAGAAATTCCTAAAAAGCAAAATGGTCGGCTGAATTTCGGTCAATCGATAGAGAGAGGAAATCTATGACGAACCAAAAGGAGTTCGGTACGACAGATGCGAAAAAAATATTTAAAAATCGAAAGAGGACGACTACGAATGGGAGCAGCGGAAGTCTAAGCCCGGCGCACAAAGCTTCTAAGTACAAACAAAACCAACCGATCAGAGAAGAGCTGACCCGATCGTTGGAGCTAGGAAGTTCAAGATCATATTCTGGAGGGATTCCATATTGGATTCGGATCAGAGAAAGATCGTCCGGGGTAAGAATGGACGGGATGGTGTCTGGAGCAAAAGAGGAGCGGAACATGTTCCTGGGTTCTACCTCGGCCAGAGGTGCAGAGTTAAAGAAGGTCGGTTCGGACGAGCCCCATGAATCGATGGAGTGGGAGGTTTCGGAAGACATTCGGATCGAGATTTAACCCCAAGAAAACCCCCAAAAAAAAAAAAAAATATATATATATATATATATAAGAAAAACGCACGACAAAGGTCGCCACCAAAAAATCTGGAAAGCAATGAGCCATAAGTGATAAGCACGAATAACCTAAGAGAAGGGTTAGAAAACTGACTTAAACTGTCCAGGAAGAATGAAAGGATGATGGATACGATGAGGACTAATCGAAAGGGTATCCGAAGCTCAAGAAGGCGAGAGAAGGTTAAGACCCTTGGAAAGAAGACGGACGGAGGCTGAAGGAGAAGACTCGGACAGGAATGACTTTCGAACAATAGGAGAAGGCCTTAAATAGCCAGAGGTAACCCGAGGCAACTATGATTGCGGATCGACTTCGGTCGGTCAGTGTGCGCCGCGTGTCCCACTCATCATGACAGAGGAGCGGCGACGGGCGGAGTCTTTATGGCGCCATACCTGGGGCAGAGTTTCGACGGAAGATTCGAAGGGCCATCTTTTCAAACTCATTTCAGACTTAGCTTTAATGCCAGCACGGTAAACACTGAAATATCTCATCCTGATAAGCGCGGAAATTCGAGATCGGACTTCGGCAGTCGCCTTTTTTCTTTCTTCCTTCAAATTTCGAACTCGAAAGTAGGGGGACTATTATTGGGGATAAACCCCGCTCCCGTCGAAGTCCAGTCTGATGCTTAGCCTAATATAACTGATAATCACAGAAGAACTTCGATCGAGAATTCTTCTTGGAACCCCACCAGCAGCCGAACTCCTTCCGAACCCCTCCAGCAGCCGAACTCCTTCCGGACTCCTCCAGCAGCCGAACCTCTTTCGGACTCCTCCAGCGGCCAAACTCCCCGCAGTCATCCAGGAAGGTCTCCACACAAGTCCGGTCCCATACAATTCCAAAAAGTTCAAAGGAAAAGAAGACGATCTTTCATTAAAAAAGAATTCTTACAAGAGCAATAATGCTATTGCTTTTACAAGAAATAACAGTAAAAATTCTACGACACAGTTACAGTAGAAGCTATGAAATCAAGACCTTATCTATCATCTTCGCTTCATCGAAAATAAAGAGACACGATCGGAAAGCTCGATGGAATTGAAGTCATTTTCATATGAAACTTGTTCCTCTATAGCTCCGAGGCTTTGGGCTCCCATAAGGGATACCCAGATCGAGGAGAATGGCAAACTGGAGGTGATAGAAGTCCCACCAAAATTGAGGATCAGGTCTGCTTGGAATCCACTTCTTCCCAACTTGGAATTAGAAGATATTCCGTTGGTTCCACTCCCTTCTATAAAGGTGGCACAACCTCGAGTGCCATCGAAAGAGCCGCAAGTCGGAAGAGACGGAGGAGATCCCGTCGAGGTTGAGGCAGTATACAACCTCGAAACAAAGAACCCCTCTATCAAATGCAGATGCATGATAGATAATCGGGGAAACGTCTTAGGATTGCATCAAAGCATCCTTTTAAGCCTCAGAACTATGGTCTTGAATGATACCACGACTGAGAGAGCCTTCGAGGCATAAGATGCAATCTTCATTAGTACCCCCGGTGGCGGCTCAACTTCTTCTTGCTCCCCTGCAAGGGTGGCACAACCTCAGGCCTCTTTGAGAGAGTCATGAAATCCTATCCTCTCAAGGCAAGAAAATCATGATAAAGCTCTCAAGGCCGAGGAAGAGACCCCCTACAGGAAGAGCAAGGTGACAAAGATCTCAGTACCGAAAGTAGAAGTAGCCCGATGACAGAACCTCCGTCACCGACGTCCTTGAATTGATTGAAGTCAACCAATGCTTGTCAATTCCTTGGATCGAGAAGTGGTTTCCACAATGAAGAAAAAACTTCATCCCCATCTAGAGAATTAAACAGCCTTGCAGGCATTCCATAAAGCGATTTTCGACACCGAAGATAAGAAAATTGACGAACAGAAAGTTACTATAAATAGGCAAACCCGTCATAATTACAAAGCATCAAGTTGCGCCACATGTAAATTGCGGGTTTGACGTTTCTGCCACCCCACAGCTGCGTTCCAAATTTTGCATGGGACTCACGATTACGACGTTTTCGGAATCGTGTATTCAATGCCGTGCAGAAAAATGGGTACTTCCCGTCAAATACGCACATAAAAAATGAAAAGATTGGCTCGCAGATCCTCGAACAAAAAATCAAAAAAATATGTCGCCTGTCGAGCCGAAGTAATGACTCCCCAGATCGGAGTAGAATAGCAAGAAAAGGTCAAAAGAAGAAAATAACAGGAAACAAAAGAAAACTTTAAAAAAATTCTTCTTTGTACAATAATCTCTGAGCATGTCGAAACATACAAAGCCTCAAGAAGTGTTTTTCGAGTCGAAAGCGGAAGCTTCCAGGATCTCGTCCAAAAAACTTAGATCCAATCTCGGATGCTTGGAACCCACTTCTTCGCAGACGACGTGCTTTCCTTCATCGTAGGCATCCAATGCAAATGAGACTTTCTCTTCCCTGAATTCTTTCGACACTCAAAAATCATCAACAGCCCTCGAAGCCTTCTCTTCTACTAATCTCACCGCAAGTAAGGCCTTAGCCTCAGACGCTTTGACTTTGACAACTCGGGCCTTGAGCTCCTCGGTTTCGGCCTCTAAAACCTTGTTGATGCCAAGTAGTCGAGCGTTCTCTTCCGTAGATTTCATTAATGCAGCCTCGACATCCTGAAGTTTCTTCTCGATGGCTTTAGCTCTATCAGAAGCCTCCCCGACCGCTTTCAACAATTAGTCCTTGGCCTTCTTAAGTAATGCTACTTCTACTTCAAAATCCGTGGCCATGGACGAAAGATCAACAGTATTTTCCATGAACCCATTCAAATAATGGGCGAGCTGTCAAAGTGTTTCACAAAACGTGTGACAAGCAAACCCCAAAATAAAAAGATAAAAATGGAATGGGATGATTATAATCTTAACCTACCCGAATAAAGCAGTCTAAAGCCTTTCGCCTCCTCGTCTTCAGGGCCTCGACCAATAGTTTGGATGCGTCGATGAGGTAAAAAAAATTGGTAAAGGCTTTACACGCCAGACCGTAATCATCCAGGGCAGAAGCTTGAACTTCCACCCCAGCGAGCGCAATTCCACAAGTTCCGGCGACTTCGGTAATGCTCTCTTTGCCCTTAGAAGTACCACCCAGCGCAGTTTCAGAAATCTCAGCGCCCTCAGTAAATGGTATCCCATCCGTCGTCATCCCAGTAGTTTCTTCTCCATCAGCCGGCTCCTTCGAGAAAAGCCTTCGATCCCGACACCTTGGGCAGACTTGGAAACCGTTCTGCAACCCATGGCACTAGTCGATCAATATCAGATTTTGAAATCTAAATATACATTAATACAAAGAACAAGTACGTACCTAAGGGGTTAACTTGACTAATTCCCGTATTAAATAAGGTCTGCTCAGATAGAAGTTTCTTCAGCTCCAGAACCTCAAAACCATGCAAACTATCCAGATCCTGCTTCAAGCGTGGCCCAAGAGGCGGATCCTTCAATAAGTTTTCTTAAGGTGCCCCCCAATCAACCAAGCTCCAATCTTCACTCGAAGTGCGAGATACAAATAGAAACCGTGTCTTCTAGCCATGGACGGCAGAAGGAGCACCTCGAATCAGTGGGGGAACACCTTTTCTAACCTTAGGGGTCACATACCACCAACCACGGGCAAGAGGATGCCTCTTGACCATGAAGTGATAACGGAAGAGAGTAACAGTCGACTTTACCCCGGCTAAAAGACACGCCGCAGTGAAGCCATAAATATGTCGCCATAAATTCGGTACCACCGAACAGAACGACATCTCCAAGTAACAGAAGAGAATGATGAAGGGATGAAGAGGAAGCCTAAACCTGGCTCGGAAACATTCCTCATACACGCCTATACGACTAGGAGAAGGACTGCAGACACGTTCCTCTAACTTCAGAATCTCGAGTTGAAACTCCGAAGGAATGCTAAACTAGTTGTGGATTGATATCAAATCCTCCTCCATCAACTCTGATCGAAAAACTAAGGGAGCGAACCCGAGATCCCCGGAATGAGCCATCTTCCGTGGAAAGAAGAAGATGAGCTGAAGCTAAAGAGGAAAAAAGACAGATAGGCGAGAGACGTGCGACAAAGAGAAAAATAACAAAACTTGGCTTTTTGTCTCATCTGAGCCTTATATGCAAATCGAATCAACAAGAATTCGAATGATTCATCCTTTCAGAGCATTGAATGCAGAAGACGGAGATCGAAACGATCTAGACATGTGGCAAACACGGATTAGATGTAGCCTCCGCTACTGATACAACAAAATCAATATGGATAGCCAAAATCACACTCTGCACCACTCATGAAAAGATGTGTGAGAATATGCTGCAGTAGTCAGCATGCGAATGATGGTTTCAATTCCTTTCCTTTCGGACTTTTTTGAATAGTCCGATCGACATATCGAAGGCAACAAAAAATTCGATTCAGGTCAAAAAACAAGCTAAACAGCTTGGAATATTACACAAAAAAGGAGGGGGGAGAAAGAAATCGCTTTAGCAGAAAAGAAATTCCTTTTATGAATTTTCAAATGCCATACATGGCTTATAAGATAAAAAGAAAAAAAGAAAATAAAAAGGGTACATCCGAGATCTTTCAACAATTCAACTCGAAAAGAACCCCTTCAATTTCCTCTCCATCTATTTGCACGCCTGCGTTAACCTTATTCGTCCTCGTGATGATATTGTATGCACTCATAAACTCACCGAGGCAAACGCGAATCACAGATCTTAGATTTTCATCCAATCGGTCTCTAACAAAGATTCAGCATCACCCTTAGGAAGATGAGGTAGAATCATTTCTTTGCATCTACTAAAGCCCGCGTAGAATCCCAGTTTGCAAGCTTTGGCGATGGAATCAGTCCCGACTTTTTCCAACCGATTGAGTCTCTCTCTCACTGCTCGAAGTTCGGCTAAAGGTTCCTGAACTACAGATTCTCTTCTGGATGAGGAAACTTTAGGTCTCCAAGATGCTTCTTCCTCACGATGGTCCCCACCGAAGACCTAGATCTTTTGCTCGATCGACCGTCAGATTCTTGAAAAAGATGAGCTTTAGATGAAGACCCACTCCTCTCCGCAAGCGTCCTTTTCAGGCATTTAATGATGTCATGAGCCCGACGACAATCCCGATCAACCTCAGACCTTTGCCTCTCAAGGGCCTCGATCCTCTCGTGGGCCCTACTTAATTCATCGTCTCGCCGATCAATCAACTCCTGGGCTTCGAAAAGAGCCTTCTCAGAATGATCAATATCTTTAATCAGATCAGCATTAACGGTTTTCTCCTGCTCTAAATAATACTTGGATTTTTCGAGTTCTCCTTTTACCTCTACCAGTTCTAGAGGTGAAAATCCGAAAAAAGCACCGATGAAGTTCGCCAAGTAGTGGCTAACTAAAGCCAAGGATCTGAAGGCACTCGCCATCTGATGTTGAGTGCCTTCTCCGTCTAAGGCCCACCTATCTGCAGGAGCGAAGCAGCTTCTCAAAAACTCAACGGCAATTTTAAGACTATCCACATATGAAGAAGAAAGACCGACTGATGGCACCATCTCCGCCCTAATCTCTGTTGAGCATCAGAAACAGGAACTTCTGACCTCTGCGATTCGACAACTTCGACCCCTTTAACTAGACAAGGAGGACCGGCCATTTTCATGTTTCTGTCGTTTCATCAGGAAGATTCTCTCCTGTTTCTGCGACGACAGGTACCGAAAAAATTGCAGAAACCACTTCCACAATAGCTTCCATCACCGATTCTATCGCTGCATTTACAACCTCCCTCGCCGAGTCCATTGGCTCGACTCTGGTATCCTTTATCAAATCCTGTGAATCAGTTATGGGCGAAGGAGCACCTCCCCTTGCATTGGTCAGGAGAGGGAGGGAAACTATCGGGAGAACAGCATCTAAGGCCTCGATGAAGGAGCTCTCAAAAACTTGAGATGGGATAGATGAAGCATTGGTTCGTAACCTTCGAGCCGATAGCTTCTTCAATGTCTTGGCCATCAAAGGATCCATCTAGCCCTAGAACTCCACGAGAGCAACTTTGGAGGGGGGAATATGAAGGGCAAGAAACTCTATATTCGCAGTAACCTCTCTTCCACTCGTACCTTCTGGATGCACTTAAAAGAAGAAAGATGAAAATGAACAGATGCCTTTTTAAATCATCTCTCCAAATAATCAACGGACGGATAAACCCTATGACCATAACAAATCTTGCATCAAGGGATGACGTCATCAATAATTAAATATTAAAGCATAGTCGTAAATAAAGGCGTAAATCATACGATCTGAAGCATTGCTTGGGAATAGTCCTTTCGCCTGATTCTCAGACTCAGAACTACAGGAGTAGTGTTACGATGGTAACAAAAATGCCTCGATCGCCCGATCGATGTTCAAAATGCCCTAGCCCAGTTGGAATCCACCAATATTTTAAGAACAAAGAAATTACCATAGCACCCTTCGAACTGATGGTTGGTCCTCAAAAGGAGATTCGAGCCATTTTGACAACACCTCGGATAGCATTAATAACTTATGAATCGCCTCGGATAGACAACTTATCCATATTCTCACCAATTCATCTCGAGGAATAACGGTTATACAGTTGTATCCTCGCTATGAGTATCCTCACTATGAGTAAGCTATTTTCCACTCGATCTCGACTATAAGAAGCAGATAAGACATCCCAATCCCTCTTATAACCGCTTTCCTATTCGAAAAGGTGCTCCTGATCTTGCCACCACAATATTATCGATCCAAGATTAGCGGAACAGCAAAACAGCCACATGAAGCTTCCTGTCAAATACCAAAAATTCCGAGAATTCAGGTAAGCAAGAAATCTCTTTTAGAGAACGTTGTTGCTTAATCATTCTCTACTTACTTGAGCATCGAAGGATCCTCATCGGAGTCAATTCCTTTGGCTTAGACTTTATTTTGTAGGTCACTCCGGTATCTCCTACAGCCGATCGTTCCGCTTCCGAAGCACAGCAACAACATTAACAATGATTACTTTGGAAAATTAACAGCAAAGTTCTCCGGCACAAAGAATATCTAAATCAAGACATTCAACAGAAACCATAGGCTTCCATCAGAATCAAACGAACCAAAATTAAAAACAAAATCTTCAGTACCAAAATCTCAGAAGAAACCATGGCAAACAAACGAAAAAATAACATCGAATCGAATATAAAGTGATTTGATTTATATACCTCGAAAACTCTCTTGAAGAAGTGAAGGCTAAGAGCCAAGCTGAGTAATTGGGAACTCGTGGTGGTGACGACGCCCGGAACGGCGAAGGAGGCGACGGCCGCCGCGAGCGCAGGCGCGTACAACAGCAGCATTCCGGTCCGGCCGGAGAGGCGGATGGGGTTGGGGCGCGGGGGAGGGTTGGCGTTCCAGAACTTGGAGTACTGGAGATGCTTGCCGCTGACCTCGGAGAGGCCCAAGAACGAGAGGGTGGTGAAGCTGATGACGGACGTGGCCGCGAGGAAAAGGGACGGAAGGGGTGGGTAGAGAAAGTTAAGCAACAACGTCGGCATCATCACGGTTTTTTCTTGCCCTCTTTGCTCCCTAGCCTTTTCCTTCTTTCCGCACACAATTGCTTCGTTTTTGGGTTTGGTTTGTGGCAGTCGATGGACCAACAAGACTGGTAAGATGCATGATAAAGAGGATGCAATGCTAGCATCTACTTCGGCCGCCGTCTTTCTTTTGTGTCGGTGGGCAACTCTTACCCGTTTCAGAAGGGCCGACCGATCTATTAATTTAAATTTAGATTTAAACTAAATATATTTAAATAATAAATAAATAAATTTATTTAATTTATTTAATATTTAAATTAAATTTAAATTTTAAATATTTAATCTATTTAACTTATTTAATATTCAGATCACATTGAGATCATCTATTTAACTCATTTAAAACATATTTAACTTATTTAAAACATGCTTCACTTAATCTATTTAATTTTATTGGTGCAGAATCTGGTTGATGCCGAAATCGAGCTGAAGCTGAAAAAGATGAGATCGTCAGACCTGCAAGATAAATCCTGATCGAAGTCGGAGGTAATGGCTTCGACAGGATCCTCCAACAGTCAAGTCAGCTCTTCTGACCAACAGAAATGGAGTGCTCATGAAAGAAAGCAGTAGAGTTTTGGGAAGAAGAAGAGTGCTCTTGAGAGAAACGTATCTAGAGGGTTCCTTTTATAGGCGGAGCCTATAACAAACTAAGAGCGACAACCATAATCGTTTGGTAGTGGGTCGCTCGGGGCCACGTAGAGTTTGTTATGGAGAGTAGTGTCTGTTGTCGTGATGTGCCAGCTCGTTGGAATTTAATAGTTGAAGTTCAGGAGAGGTAGATGCTGGCGGTAAAGAGCTTGGAGTTTCATCAATTCTAGAAGAGTTTGGACTCCTTCAAGGTAGTCTGTAAGTGGGTTCATGCTGTGTAGATAGTCTGATTTGCGTAGACGTGGAAGCCTTTCTAGGCGACTGCAGGAAGTTCGATTGAAAGGGGTTTGAAAGTCCTATGACTGGAGGAGTCCTAAAGGAAGCCCGTTGGAAGAATTCGGAAGCAGTTCTGCTAGAAGGAGAAGCCCGGTTGAAGGAGAAGAACTCTGAAAATAATCCTATTGAAGAATTCTGGAAGGAGGTCCATTGGAGAAGCGAATATATAACAACGAATCCCCTTTTAACTGATGTAAGAAGTTCAGATGGATGGGGGTTGATGGGAAGGAAATCAACTGGTGTCAAGGAGGAGATTAAAGGGGAGGACGTCGGCTGGAGGGAATTTGCCTGGAAGGAGCGGAAGGAGATCTTCTTAAAGAGGGTCTGTTTATTTATTCCTTTGAAGCTCGACCACCTTCAAGGTCGTCTGGAGGCTGATATAAGGGAGACGAGATCCTTTTGCCTACGTGTTCAGAGTTCTTGATGCAGGAATCCTGAGGTCGGCTATCCTTAGTATATTATAGGAGCTCATCTGGAGAGGAGTTTCCTTGATCTGGTGTTGGTCCAATTTTGAATAGCTTGGATGGCTTTTTGCTGGGGCAAGGTTCAAAGAGTGCTAAGGTCGGCCAAACCAAGCCATAATTAGATCTATTACTCAGCTGCCTGAGGGCTGTCATCACTATTCAAGTTCGTTCGAGTAAAATCTATGATGCCCTGTAGGTTCTGGGGATACCAAAGGAGCTAGAAATCTGGGTGAAAAAGATCAACCAATAGATTCAAATTGGAGGTCTGTAGTTTCGATGCCTAATTGTAAATTCTTCACCGACTGGAATTAGGCGTGGCTGCCTTCACTAGATGAGGTCACCTGAAGGTTCGACATCCCATTAGACTTCAGCAGAAAAAGGGTTCACATCTAACACAAGTTCTCCTACTCACGAGTTCGTAGTTTGAACGAAGGTAGTAAAGAATCATGAGTGTCGAAGTCCTTTTTCTACTCCCGCGTCAATAGAGCAATAGGTCCTGACTTTTTTCGTACTGACATTGAAACTTCTTACATACGAGGTTACTCGACACGACAAACCCTTGAAATTTCCGCCGAAGCGCAGCTCTGGGTATGGCGTAATAAAGGTTCTGCCTATTGCCATTCTGTCACTATGACGAGTGGGACATGCATTGACCCGAGGTTGATCGGTGGAGACCTGCACTCATAGCCATCTTGGACTCTCATGGCTATTTAAGTTCTTTTTCATTGAGGGTTTCATGCTCAGGTCTCCTCTCTTTCCCTCTGGTCTCCTTCTTCCAATCTTCCATCGACTCCTTCGATTCTTGGGGGTTCTCCGCTTTCCATTGAGCTTGCCACCTTTCCGCTCTTTACAGTCGATTTAGATCAGTTACTAAACCTTTCTCTTTGATTATCCGTACCTTTTGTCATCTCTACCCATTCTGTTTCTTCAAAAGAGTCTTAAATTTCATTTGCTTTGATTTTTCAAAGATTTTCTCCATTTTAGTTTGATCCTCATGTCCTCTGAAGAGTCCTGATCGATCGATTCTAGAAGTTCAGCTCGTTTAGCTTTAATGGACCTTCCTCATAAGGACCTCGAGCCTGTAGAAGTACCTCGACCATCCTTCATCCTTGATACCATTTCATGTAAACTTCGATCTGAAGATCTTTCATTGATTAGGATCTAGTTCAAAATTTCTTCCGACTGCGAACTTGAACTCTCTGACCCCAACGACCGAGCTAGCTTTCCTCCTTCCGGCCGAACTTGCTTGTACATCGAAATCCTTCGGACGGAACTTCGGCTGTCGATACCTTCTTTTGTAATCGACTTGTTCAGATTTTTAAACATTTTTTTCATTGCTATGGTACCAAACTTTTTTACGTTTATCATAGGATTTCTCTCTTTATGCCATGGCCGATGGCCGACCTTCCATCTCTCTATTTCGCAATTTCTTTACTTTTAAACATCATCCGACTACCAAAGATTGGTGATATGTGTCTTCTCAGTTCGATAAGAAGGGATTGCCCAAGGGCACCCCCTCTTCCATTCATAACTGAAAGGAGAAATTCTTTTTTATTTTCTGCTCTTTCATAGAGCTATAACTTCCTTCATGGGGGGAACTAAGGGACTCAGTTCGTCAAGCTCCTGGGCTTGAGAAAGAGTATCAGGATTCGATCGATAAGCTGAAGAACTTTCGAGCCCCTCCGATCTCCAAGCTCCTGAAAGACTAGACCTTGTTCAGCTTCAATCTCAATCCTCTCAATCCGACAGGTAGTCCTCCACGGCCTGCCAATTGTGTATGATCTCCTTTCTTTTTCTGACTCTGGTTTCTTCTTTTATGGAGATGACTCCTGAGGAGCGGAATCGCCTGACTATGGGGATCAAGTTCCTCAAGAGGAAGGATGGCTCTGCTGGGAAAACATCGAAGAAGGCTCGCACTGATGGGCCGATCTCGGCCATGCCGATCCTGGCAGTGTCCATCCTTGAGTGCGATGCAGCCGCATCAGTTCTGATCTTGCCTTGAGAGGATGCCGCCACCACATCTCCCAAGCAGCATGAGGTCGTTGAGAAGAAGAAGAAGAAGAAGAAAAAGGACGTCATTAGGAAGATACCGGAGCCCTGGAGCAAGAAGGAAGAAGGAGACCAGAGGGAAAGAGAGGAGACCTGAGCGAGATGAAATCCTTAAGGAAGAAGAAGAGCTTAAATAGCCACGAGAGTCCAAGATGATTATGAGTGCAGGTCTCCACCGATTAACCTCGGATCAATGCATGTCCCACTCATCATAGCGATAGAATGGCAACAGGCAGAACCTTTATTATGTCGTACCTAAGGCAGTGCTTCGGTGGAAATTCCAAGGGTTTATCTTTTTGGGTCACCTCGCATGTAAGAAGTTTCGACGCCAGCGTGGAAAAAGCCAGGACCTATTGCTCTATTGACGCGGGAATAGAAAAAGGACTTCGACACTCATGATTCATTACTCCCTTCATTCAAACTACGAACTCGTGAGTAGGGGGACTTATGTTGGGTGTGAACCCTTTTCCTATCGAAGTCCAATGGGATGCCGAGCCTTTAGGTGACCTCATCCGGCAAAGGCAGCCATGCCTGATTATGGTCGATGAAGAATTTACAATCAGGCATCGAAACTGCAGACCTCCAATTTGAATTTATCGATCGATCTTCTTCATCCAGATTTCTAGCTCCTTTGGATATCTCTAGAACCTACAGGGCATCATAGATTTTACTCGAACGAACTTGAACAGTAATGACAGCCTCCAGGCAGCTGAGTAACAAGTCTAATTATGACTTGGTTTGGCCGACCTTAATGCTCTTTGAATCTCTCCTCAGCAAAAAGCCATCCAAGCTGTTCGATATTGGACCAACACTAGATCAACGAAACTCCTCTCCAGACGAGCTCCTATAATATACAAAGGCTAGTAGACCTTGGAATTCCTGCATCAAGAACTCTGAACACATAGGCAAAAGGATCTCCTCTCTTTTATATCAGCCTCCAGATGGCCTTGAAGGTGGTCGAGCTTCGAAGGAATAAATAAACAGACCCTCTCTAAGAAGATCTCCTTCTGCTCCTTTCAGGCAAATTCCCTCCAACCGACGTCCTCCCCTTTAATCTCCTCCTTGACACCAGTTGATTTCCTTTCCATCAATCCCCATCCATCTGAACTTCTTACATCAGCTAAAAGGGGACTCGTTGTTATATATTCGCTTCTCCAATGGACCTCTTTCCAGAATTCTTCAATAGGATTATTTTCAGAGTTTTTCTCCTTCAATCGGGCTTCTCCTTCTAGTAGAACTGCTTCTAAATTCTTCCAACGGGCTTCCTTCAGCACTCCTCCAGTCATAGGACTTCCAAACCCCTTTCAATCGAACTTCCTGCAGTTGCCTAGAAAGGCTTCCACGCCTACGCAAATTAGGCTATCTGCACAACATGAACCCACTTACACACAGATGATCTTGAAGGAGTCCAAACTCTTCTGAAATTGATGAAACTCAAAGCTCTTCACCGCCAACGCTTACCTCCTCTGAACTTCAACTATTAAATCCCAACGAACTGGCACGTTACGATAATAAACACTACTCTCCAATACCTGAAGGATCTAGAAATCTGGATGAAGAAGATCGGCCAATAAATTCAAATTAGAGGTTTGCAGTTTTGATGCTTGATTATAAATTTTTCACTGGCCGAAATCCGGCATGGCAGTCTTCATCGGATGAGGTCACCTGAAGGCTCGACATCCCATTGGACTTCGGCAGGAAAAGGGTTCACACCCAATAAATCTATTTAAAACTTAATTTATTTCTGATCTATTTAACCTGTTTAAACCATTTAACCCATTTAACCTAATTTGATATGTTTAATAAACAGATTAAACGGTTAGTTTGGATTACCTGTTTACTAAATAGATCGGATTTAGATAGAAATTTTTGATCTATTTAATAAATAGATCAAATTTAGGTCAATCATTTTTTGATCCAATCCATATCCGATCTATCCGATCCAATTGCCACCTGATAAAGTTTACTTCTATTGGTTTGACTTTCTTCTTCTTCAGTTCCTTTCTGCCTAGAGGAGAGTGAAAATCTTGCACATATATACCTGTCATCCTGAAAAGAGATCGTCCTTCTTTCTTTATAGATTTTGTATAGAAAACCTATTCCATTATCTAGCAATGAAGGAAATTTTATTTTACAATTCTATTTTGGTGAGTTTTCTTAGTTTAGAACTTTGATTTTTGACTTTGTCAAAGTTCCATAGAGTTTCCTTACTATAAGAACTTGCAACCTTCAAAGATGCCCCATGTATATCCTTTATCATTATAAAAAATTAGTAAAGCTTTTCCTGAGATCTTCTCTACTCTTGTGAGATGTGAGACTACTCAAGCGACTATGGCAGAAGGTTGTGGTTTAGGAGAGGATGCCGATGAGCGGTTGGGATTCTTCTATCAAGGCCCTATAAGAGTGGTGGTGCGGGGCTTAAGGTCCAATAGGAAAGAGAGAATGAGTGAGGCCTTCAACTCATCCCTTTAGCTTTCATTAAGCTTTTAGTTCTTAATCTCTCTCTTCTAGTTCTATTTTTAGTCCTTTGCTTATAAATTTTTTCGTAGTTTGATCTTGCTAGCTTCTTGTTTGAATTTTAGTTTTAGCTCATGTTCTTCTTATATTACTTTGATCTGTGTAGGGGTTAAAGATTCTCATAAGTTTTCTTACCTACATCAGATATATACATATACCAATACTGATATGTATATATATATGTTGCTGCAAGGCTTCAGATTCTTGGAGAGGACTCGTACTGAAGAGCTAATTTAGAGTTGTGTAGACATAGATTGCGAACCAACTTGCAAGAAAAGTTTCAAAAATTAGTGAGGTATCCTCCGATTTAGGATCCTCTGATGCTTAAGTCAGCTGAGGCCTTGTAAACTGATGTGAAAATAGAAGGTTGGAAGGTAAGAAAGAGAGGGTTTGAGTAGAAGGTGGTTTGATCTTCCTTCAGTGAAAAAGTCGATAGCAGATTTTAGTAGAGTGTTGACTCTGTGGATCTTATGCTTACTTTCGCAAGGGTACTCTATCTTTCTATTTATAGAGGGATTTGCTTAGGCCTTAAGAAAAATTTTTTAGATTGTCAGTTTGTTATAATAGAATGGCCAGCTGGATGGCAGTTATAGGACATTTGCCCAGATGACAATTAGCTGTAGTGTGGCTAGAGAAGAGCCATGTTTTGATTAGAGAGCGGTCAATGCTCAATTGATTCTTGGATCATGTCGAGGTCAGTGTTTTATCGATGTTGCTGATAAGGCAAGCTCAGCATTAGACCGATCTCATCATGGTAAAGTTGGGCGGCACTCCCCTGCTATTGGGGATGTCGGTTTTTTGCCAATCTTAAAATAATAAGCTAGTAGCAGGGATAAACCTAATCTCATGCTCAGCTGTCAGATAAATTACCGTTGTTGTGATCGATATAAATCCAATCTCCTATGGAAAGGCTATTTAAGGAGGCGGACCACCAATTTTTAGAACGATAAACTACTGATCTCATCTTGTATAGCTAATCCATAGGTCGGTTTAAGATCGATCTCAATTTATAGTGAATTGAGGTGTCATTGAGGATGATGATTTACCGATCTAGCTGTGATGGTCATCAGTGTTGGGGATATTAGCTCACTCTTAATCCACTTGATGAGGATCTAATACCAGATTATTATGGTAGAAAGAAAGAAGAAAAATAAAATAAAAATATAATTAAGTACGTGGATCAGTCCAAAGGCTCATCTTCAGGCATGCAAAGCTTCACTATGAGAGAAAAAAACCAAACAATACAAGAGAAACTTACCCCTCAACCCTTATACAAGAGTCTCTCAATAAGAAGTCCTAAACTCTTATAAAAGCTCTCTGAAACCTCTCAAAAAGTTTTTCAACACCATTAGGACATCACCAGCTTTCCACACTGGTGTGCACTTAATTTCTATTCAAGGAAGAATAGTTTTCTATTCAATTAGGACTTGTGTGCACTTAATTTATAATTTGAATAGAATTTAAATTAAAATTAAATATAATTTAATTTGATTTAATTAGGCTTTTATTTAGAGTAAGATCATCCTTAATTGGATTGCATCAATTCCAATTTGATTGGATTTAAATTCTAGGTTTGACTATAGAAAACTAGAGAACCCAGTTTGATTGGGATTCTCTCTCCATGCACCACCTCATCCCTTCCCATGCCATCTCTTGGTTTTGCATGAGATCTCTCATGCCCAGAAAGAGTCCATGTGCATCCCCACACCCTCCCCTTTCTTAGATGAAAATTGATTCTGGACCAAGTCAAAGCAAGAAGGTTGTTTTGATTTAAAACTCTATTTGATAGAGTTGGACAAAATCAAAACTCTATTCCTTTGAGGTGCCAATTAACTAGATTATTTTTTGATTTTTTTAGTAGAAAATAAAGAAGGTTCGTGCACCAAAACTAAGGGATTCACACCAAGAAAAAAGAAGGAGGCTCCCAGGAGTTGGGCACCCCCTATACTTGTCTATTTTGGACATGCCTTTCTAGGTGTTTGACCTAGACAAGCTCTCCTCATTATCTCCCTATTTAAGAGAGGTTCGGGCATGGAATTTCTATAGTAAATTCACCAAAGAGAGTGGGCTTGGGTGTGGGATTCCTAGGTGCTAGAGAGTCTTAGGCATGGGGTTTATTTAGGATACAACATTATGTGTCCTGATGAGAGAAAAGAAAGAGAGAAGAAGGGTCTTCTCTAGGATTTTTCTTACATCTTCTTGCACAAGCTTTTTGAGAGAAAAAGTGAGGAAGAAAGATCTCTCTAGTCATCCTTTTTATCTCCTTTGATCTTTGGAAGGTCCAAGCAATTTGAAGGAGGTTCGTGATCAACCATTGAAGAAGGATCAGCAAAGTGCACATACACTACACTGATTTCCAGCCATTGAACTTCTAATCAGTTCAAGGCTTCATGTGGACTACTCATAGATACCGAACACCTATACTGCTCAAAGCGACAATCTCAACCTTGAATTAGCAAGCGAAGTTCTCGATCCATGAAAAGGTATTGAGATTCTATCTCAATAATTGTCTGTATTAGATCTAGATTTGATCAATATTGATATGATCAACATTTTTTCTTTAGTTTTATATTTAACTTTTAGATTTAATACTTGCATAAATTATGTTAGAAGATCCTCAATCTAGAAATATTTTATATATTTTATAGATTAATTTGATTAATTTTTTATTTCTGCTGCACATAATTTTGAAAAAGTTTCAAAATAGATGCATGTAAATCCTAGATTTTCTTCAATTAGTATCAAAGCCTAGGACTGTTTGATATGATTATTATGCATATTTTAGATTAATTATTTAGATTATATCAAAATTATAATCTAAGATTAAATATAAAATTAAATATTTAGATCACACAGATTGATCTTATAAAGTTGTCCTGTCATAAGGTTTATCCCCTATAGTGAAAAGATTGTTCTAGTACATGCAAATCCAAAATTAATCATAAATATGTTAGATATAATCTAATTAGATTTATAATTTAATAAATTTAAAATTATTTAAATCTAAAATAAAAAATTTAGATTGCATGGACTGATCTTATAAGATTGTCCCGCTGTAAGGTTTATCCCTTATAGTAAAAAGGTTGTTGTAGTACGTACTAATCTAAAACCTAATCATAAATAAATTAGATTTGATCTAAAGTAATTTATAATTTATTAAAATTAAAATTATTTTAATCTAAATTTTATTATCATGAATATATTTAGATTAGATCTAAAGTAGATTCATGATTTTATATTATGTGCATATTGATTATGAATCAAACATCCAACTGGTTGATAGAACCAGATTGTAAAAATATTTTATAAATATAAAAATTATTTTCAAAATACTAAAAATTCTAACCCTCAGCCCAACACTTAATTAAAAATTAAGGGTTATTGATTAGAATATAGGATTGTGAATTAAAGATCCTAAGACAAAAATCATAAATGATGGGTTAATAGGTTAGAGTGAATTAGGTCCATTAATTGGGTTAGACCTAAGGTTAGATTAAAGAATGAACTTAATTAGAATAATTAACTAAATCTAATCAAATATTATCTTAGATTAGGTTAAGGACTCTGTAGATTAATTACAATAGTTGTAGTTGGTCAAGTTCGTATTTTTAACGAGAACCAAATAGACTTAATTCTTGACTAAGCGATCTAGCCTGAATTATTAGGTGGATCCAATTGAAACTAATTAACTAGTTAGTGCCTATGGTAAGTTTGACAAATTATGATCGATGGTCTTTAATTGGAAGCTACTCACACTGATTCGGCCTTTGATGAGTTAATGGCATATGCCTCCCATCGATCTTACTTACCTAACTTTTTTGATGAAATTATATTTTGATTAGATCACTTGACAATTCGAGTTGATCCATGTCAGCTAGATAAATTAGTATGACTGATTTAGATTTTCCTAGATTGACTTATTGATAAATACTCAAATTAAGTCACTAGAAGTATAAATTTAATTTAATTGCTCATTATTTATTAAGAATTTGATGCTTTCTAATATACTTTACATGTAATTAAGAGTTTGGGCTCATACAATTCAAATTAGACTCAAATTGGCTCAAATTCAAGTGAACCAGGCAACCAGCTCCCATTCAAGTGTGAACGTGACTTATTCATGAAGGAATGAGAAGCAATCTCCTCTCGACCAAGGGCCCAGAATTAAAGAAGACCTTTTACATGGATTCAAGTATGAACACGACTTAAAGATCAAGAGCCTAGATTAAAAGATAACCTTTTACATAGATCTAAGTATGAACGCGACTTAAAGATCAATGGATGAGAAGCAAGCTTCCTAATCCAATGGCCTATTTCTTATTGCCTTTCCTTTTAATTAGTCCCACATGAAAAAAATAAAAAATCTGCCTCTCTCCTACACCTATAAATAAAACCCAATGTCTCTACTAAGAGATATCTATCTCTCCACACCACAACTTTTGTAGGGGCCCATGTGACAAGCGAAAATATCTATCCATAAAATTTTTATCCATCTTTTTTTCGCTTTTCTTCATCCTTCCAACATACGAGAAAGAGAGTTAGCCAGAAAAAAGTATGTTAGTGGAGAGTCTGTATTTTTATTTATTTTCTTATTTCAACTCCAAGCCCTGTTAATAGCTTAGGAGTTAGTTCTTATTTTTGTAATCAAATTTTTATTCCAGCAACAAAGTTTTATTTTCTTTTAATCATCGCTTGTGTAATTTAATTTATGCAGTTTAATTTTAGCATATAGGATAATTTAATTTTTATGCTTATTCACTTTCTGCATCTATTTTATTTACTATAATTTTAATTTTTAGTAATTAATATAATATTTTTTTATATTCTTAATCGGATTTATAGTTTTTCTTCAAATCATATCTAGCTAAGCAATCCAATGGGTTTACGATGAAGCTAAACCATGATTAAAAACTCTTCTTAAGATTTCTCCATGCTTTATTTTTTTTAGTTTTTCTTCCTTCAAGCTTGTTGCCAAGAGACTTGATGGACTATCATTGGATTTCAATTTCTTTATAGTTCAAGCTTGATTCGATGCAAGAAGGATAATAGGTAGAAGGCTTTTAATCTTTTTAATTCCTTTTCTCTTCTTCCTGTGGAAAACTTTGATGGATTATTGTTGGGTTAGAGTTCCTTCATAGTCCATACTTGGATAACACAAGAGAAGCAGTTGAAAGAAAAGTTTTTTAAGTAGGGTGAATGTTTGTCTATGCATTACATCTTAATTAAGAGACAGCATAAAGAAAATCTTAGAAAGACTCTCTAAGTCATTGGTTTAGTAGATTCAAAAGCCCTAGATCTTTAGATTATTATTTTCTAAAATTAATTTACTGTTTAGTGGTAAGTATCAATCAATTTTTTCAAACTTTTTGTTAAAGCTCGCTTGAGCAAGAATTTGAACATAATTTGAATATAATTCCTCGTGAAATCGACCCATACTTGCTGGACATACTACTTTGTACACCGTGCGCTTGTAGTTAATTTTAAGATACATCAAGTTTTTGGCACCATTATCGAAAAATTGGCGTGTTTTAAATTATGTTCTAAATTCTTGTTCTTCATGCTTTTAGTTTAATTTTAGTCTGACCTTTCTAATTTTTTTTCTTTTTATTTTGCTTTGTAGAAAATTGATGAGTGCTGAAAACTAGGTATATAATCTAACATTTTTCTTTTCTTTTAGCTTACTAATTTGATCTTAGTTCAGTATTAATTTTTTTATTAAAACTTATTTGTTCTTATTGATTGTGCATAAGCATATCTAAACTACTTTAAGGGCACAAACCTAAACAAGATAAGATGGGGATTTCGTCATCTTTCCTTAGCCCACAAATAAATTTTCTCATTTACATTCATCCTAACCTTAAATAAAATCAATTAGACGTCAACTCTAGGGATATCCAAGCTCATTAGGATAAGGGAACCCAAGAGTTAGATCGGGTTTAAGTGGGTTGGCCGGTTGATGTCTAGAAAAATAGTTTGTGGGACGACTGAGCCCGAAGGAAGATGATTTTTAATTGATTCTGTTCGCTTACCTGGCCAATCTAATTGATGTCTAGAAAAAGCAACGGAAGGACTTCCATCGACTTTATACTTACCTGGTCAATTCGATTAGTCAATTTTGAACTTGGAGTGCTCAAAGACAATCTTGGCAGTTAGGAGCTGTCTAGAATTAGGATAACCAAGGAGAGATAATTGCTTGATAAATATTTAAAAAATTAAAAAAAAAATAATTTTAACTAATTCTTCTTCCTCTTCTCTTTTCTTTAAAAAAAATAATAAAAAATATATAAAATAAAGTGAATTCTCCACTTCCTTCATGGAGAAGAATTTTGGGTCGACTAGTTAGAATTGACTCGATTTCTGTGTCAAGCCTTAAAGTTTCTAAAATGGAAGAAACCAATCAGCTCCAAACCCTTAAGAATTTATGTTACCCAGTTGGATCTATCCAACATTCTTGCATCAGGTTGCCCCAACCTACTGCAAATAATTTTAAAATTAAATTTTAAATGATTAATATGCTTTCAAAGTTCACTAAAATAGAGGATGCATATATATTCATTAGAAAATTTGAAAAGATTTGTGCAACTATAAGACTACAACAACTTTCTGAGGATGAGATCAAGCTGAGACTAATCAATTTTGTCCTTAAGGATAACGCCAAAAAATGGTTATATAACCTACCAAATCAATCTATCATGACCTAAGAGGGCTTTGTTAGAGTGTTTCTTAAAAAATGCTTTTTTCATCATAAGATAGCTAGAATTAGAAATGAGATAAACCAATTTTACCAACTAGCTGGCGAGTCATTCTGAAAGTATGTCAACCATTTTAAAAACCACTTGACCCAATGCCCACACCATGGAATAGAGGCTTGGAGGCTATACCAAATAATTTATGAGGGACTAGATTCAAATTTTAGAATCATGCTAGAGTCAATGTGCCAAAGTCAATTTATGTGCAAAGAACCCAGTGAGGCCTGTCAATTTCTAGAAGACCTAGTCGAGAAAAGTCTACAATGAAAAATGACTAAGGAACTAGAAAGACCAACACCTTCAAGAGGTGGAATGTACCAAGTTCAAACCTCCCTAGTCGTAGAGGCTAAAACTACAACTCTAACACGTAGGTTAGAGGCCTTAAAACTACAGAGAACAGCTAGTGTGAACCATGTATCTGCACCCATGTGTAGCGGGTGTAGTACACCAAACCATATCCTTGAAGACTATTCTCTTCTGATAAACCCAACAGAGAATGGGTGTGCACAGGTAAATGTTATATGCCAGAAACCAATGAACAATCCTTATGCATCCACATATAACCCAGAATGGAGGAATCATCAAAACTTTTCATAGTCGCAGAACCCAAATGTAGGCGATCCTAGCTTTAACCAATCTAACCTAAGGCCCAATCCAATACTGAACAATGCACTAGGATTTAACAATGATGAAAAAAGGGTCAGTGCACTAGAAAAGAGTCTAGAAGTCCTGGCAAAATCAACTGCTGACACCAATGCCATCTTGAATAACTTTATGCATACCACAAGCCAACTTTTAAATGCCAATACTCAAGCCATTGCCCGATTGAAAATGCAAGTAGGTCAGTTAGCTTCTACCGTCAGTGAGAGAGAGAGATAGATTGCCTAGCCAATCTGAACCCAATCCGAGAACTCAGAATGGTCCACGACTTCAACATGTAAACCAAGTCAACCAAGTAAATGCAATTTATACCTTAAGATAGGGGAAACAAGTGGACAATAAGGTGGGTATGCCTGAGAGTCAAGAAGACTCATCATTTGAGCCATCTTCTAAACAACTCATCCATCAGAACCAGTCTAAGGAACCTAAGTCATTAGCACTCGATGATTCATCAAACCTACTCATAGGACTCTTCAAGCTTACAGCTCCTTTTCCGAACCGACTAAGATCCAATAAATAATCGAAACACATGAATAAAATGTTAGAGGTGTTTAAAAAAGTTCAAGTAAATATTCCTCTACTAGACATGATCCAGCAAGTACCGACCTATGCTAAAGTTTTAAAAGACCTTTGCACCGAGAAAAGGACCACTAATGTATCCAAGAGAGTCTTTCTGGTAGCAAGTGTGAATTCTTACTTATCGAGTTAAGTACCGATTAAGTACAAAGATCCAAGGTCTCCTACAATTTCATGCACTATCAAAGAGACCAATATTGACAAAGCTTTATTAGATTTAGGGACCAGCGTAAATATTTCTTCATACTCTATATATAAGCAATTAGGGTTGGAAGAACTGAAACCTACAGGGATTACCTTGCAACTAGCAGATCAATCTTCTAGGATCCCTAAAGGAGTGGTAGAGGACGTGTTAATTAAAGTTGATAATTTTTTCTTTCTTGTAGATTTTATAATTTTAGAGATTGAACCCATTCCAAATCCAAAGGATCATATCCCGGTTATTTTAGGAAAATCATTTTTAGCGACTGCCAATGCCATAATCAGTTGCCGAAATGGACTCATGAAGCTCTCCTTTGGAAATATGACCATTGAACCAAATATTTTTAATCTGGAATAGGAATTGGACCAACCAAATGAAAAAAATTTGATCCAAGAGGATGTCTATGAACCCAATGATTTAAGCCATGAGGACATCAAAATTAATCCTAGGATTAACCAAGAATTTGAAAATAAAATTTGGGCAATTGTTAATCACAGGAATATTCGATCAGAACTAGAATCATCAATTGTACCAATTATTGAAGAAACACCACCACTGAATTGGAAAACACTCCTTGAATACCAAAAGTATGAATATCTAGGTCCATCTGAAACTCTACCAGTAACTGTTGAATTAGACCTAGATTCAATTCAGAAGATGTTAAATCTATTAAGAGAGATTCAAAATAAAATTGGTTATGTGAAAAAAAGACCATCTCTCTGAAAATGGTGGTGAAGGACCAGATGAATTTTTCAACCCTGTATATGATCCGGGTTAAAATAACATTTGAAGGTCCGAGTTAAGTCTGGCTGAAGACTATAAACTTAGTACTTATTGTAAGGCAACCCAATTTCTTAGGAGTAGTTTTAATAAAAGTCTGGCTAAAGACCTTAAACTTAGCTTAGGAGGCAACCTAGATCTTTGCATTTTAAATTTTTTTTTTTTTTTATTTAGATTTTACTTTAGTCAATATTAAATAAGTTGGAGGGAAGAACCAAAAAGAACATATGAAGATACCTGTTGAACCAAGGATACATCAAATTAGGTGTATTTCTTCCTTTTTACCTATTGGATTTTTATTTTTCCTATCTCATTGAAGTCACTATAGAATAAGTTGGGGGTGAGGGATAAACTTTGAACTTTACTTTGAACCTTTGTTACTTATAAATTTATTGATATTTATATTCCTACTATGCTTCAGACTTGAGTAACATTAGACATTTTAGCAGCATGTGATGCACACTTTAGATAAATTGAAAAGTATCAAAGGACTGCATATTAATACAATTCAATAGTGAGTCTAGAATAAAAATTTATTTTTGAGCATTTCTAGCCTTTCCTACTAATATCTAAAGAAAATCAACCTCTTATGGGTATAAGTGGGATATGTTGATGCATATACTTTTATAAAAAAAATATATTAATTTTTCACTGAGTAACCAGGTCTTGTTGCCTAAGCAATGATATTCGTATCAAAAAATGGACAATATTTAAAAAAATTATATAGCCAAGTCCCAAACCATTGCCTGTTTGACTTGAGTCGGTAAGCCCGAGGGGTGCTTTATATCTAATGCCCTAAAGCCAACTGGTTTGGGAGTCATTGGCCTAACACTCGCTACAAGGGTTAAATGGAAAGCTTAAGTAGTTAAGACATTGCAAGGACTGCATTTTATCTGAAAAAAAAAGAAATGGATGTGCGAATGCAAAACCACTAGCCCATCTTAGAGTTAGACGATCCAAGGATAAAGATAAGAGTGGGTTTAGAAAAAGCTTTTATAAATTTTATTTTTTTCTCAACTATTCTATTGGATAGTCTTAATATCCTAATGACATACTTTGATCATTTTTTAGGTGGATATCATTTATTTCTAAAATTGTTAAATGAACACTCATGTCGAAGAAAGTCAGTATTGTATATCAATATTTTTTTTACTTGAGGACGAGTAAAGTTCAAATTGGGAGGTATGATAAACACTCAAATTAAGTCACTAGAAGTATAAATTTAATTTAATTACTTCTTATTTATTAAGAATTTAATGCTTTTTAATATACTTTACAGGTAATTAAGAGTTTGGATTCATACAATTCAAGTTAGACTCAAATTAGCTCAAATTCAAGTGAACCAAGCAACCAGCTCCCATTCAAGGGTGAACGTGATTTATTCATGAAGAGATGAGAAACAACCTCCTCTTGATCAAGGATTCAGAATTAAAGAAGACCTTTTACATGGATTCAAGTATGAACATGACTTAAAGATCAAGGACCTAGATTAAAAGATAACCTCTCACATAGATCCAAGTGTGAACGCGACTTAAAGATCAATGGATGAGAAACAAGCTCCCTAATCCAATGGCCCATTTCTTGTTGCCTCTCCTTTTAGTTAGTCCTACATGAAAAAAATAAAAAATCTATCTCCCTCCTACACCTATAAATAAAATTCAATGCCTCTACCAAGAGATATCTATCTCTCCACACTACAACTCTTATAGGGGCCGTGTGATAGGCAAGAATACCTACTCATAAAATTTTTATCCATCTTTTTTCACTTTCTTCCACCCTTTCAACATACGATAAGGAGATTTAGCTAGGAAAAAGTATGCCAGTGGAGAGTTTGTTTTTATTTATTTTCTTATTTCAACTCCAAGCCTTGTTAATGACTTAGGAGTTAGTTCTTATTTTCGTAATCAAATTATTATTCCAGCAATGAAGTTTTATTTTCTTTTAATCATTGCTTGTGTAATTTAATTTATGTAGTTTAATTTTAGCATATAGGATAGTTTAATTTTTATGCTTTTTTACTTTCTGCATCTATTTTATTTACTATAATTTTAATTTTCAGCAATTAGTATAATATTTTTTTTATGTTCTTCATTGAATTTATAGTTTTTCTTCAAATCATGTCTAGCTAAGTAATCCACTGGGATTTGCGATGAAGCTAAACCATGATTAGAAACTCTTCTTAAGATTTCTTCTTGGCTTTATTTTTTTTAGTTCTTCTTCCTTCAAGCTTCTTACCAAGAGACTTGATGGACTATCATTGGATTTCAATCCCTTTATAGTTCATGCTTGATTCTGTGCAAGAAAGATAATAGGTAGAAGGCTTTTAATCTTTTTAATTCCTTTTCTCTTCTTTACGTGGAAAATTTTGATGGATTATTGTTGGGTCAGAGTTCCTTCATAGTCCATACTTGGATAATATAAGAGAAGTAGTTGAAAGAAAAATTCTTTAATCAGGATGAATGTTTGTCTACGCATTACATCTTAATTAAGGGACATCATAAGAGAAATCTAAGAAAGGCTCTCTAAATCATTAGTCTAGTAGATTCAAAAGCCCTATATCTTTAGATTATTATTTTCTAAAATTAATTTACTATTTAGTAGTAAGTATTAATCAATTTTTCATAACTCTTTGTTAAAGCTCGTCTGAACAAGGATTTGAACGTAATTTAAATATAATTCCTCATGGGATTAATCCATACTCGCTGGACATGCTACTTTGCATACCGTGCACTTATGGTTAATTTTAAGATACATCACTTATCTCTGATCTTCATTAATTTGACTTGGTGAAGTCAGTGAGAAAATCGTGATTAGCTAGTTAATCTTTTTTCTCTCTTCTCTAAAATAAGTTAACCAAATCTTCTAAAATTATTAGATCCTTAAAAATAAAATAGTTATGATGATAATTAGATCATAGCATTTCGTTAAGTTGAGTGATAATGGATCCAATAGTTTGATAATCATTAAAGGCTCAAAAGCCTGGTGCTTATCGGCTAATAAAATTATCATTCATAATATGATTTCTTGGCCGTAACTCTCTAAATGGTAGTTAGGTTGATCAACTAAAGTTGGACTTAATTATTGATTAGTTAGATGGACCATGTATGGTCATGTTAATAGTTGGACCCAACTGGATCATTTTAGTAGAGGCCAAAGCCTACTGATTAGGATTTTGGGGCAAAATTAAATTACTAGAAGATGTTTAGAGAAATAATTTATTATGAACCTACCCATAGATGTACATGAATTGATCGACCAAAGCTCAACTTATGTGTAGTCTATATGGATTCTAGTACTCACTAAGGGATTAGGATAATTTCTCGAATTAGAGATAGAGGCTACCAAATCGAATAAAATAGTGAAAGAATCTTTGGATTAAAATATAAATCTTTATATTTAATAAATTATTTACTAATTAAGTTTTTGATTTTTTTTTTTGCAGTTATGGCCACTATCTTATCGCTCTAATCATTGTTGGATAATGATAAGTTGGTGGAATCCAATTTCGATAGCTAATACCGCAAGTTGAAGATTGTTTTAGAGCATGAACGGATCTTATACATTTTGATAGATCCGACATCTGAGGAGCTAGCTTCGAACGCACGTGGGATGATTCGAGACACTTATCAGAAGTGGCTTAATGATCGAATTATGATCGTTGCATCATGTTGATGGCTATGAACGATAAGTTTAGTCACAGGTTTGAGTCTGCTCAGCCAAAAGACATGCTTTAAGTATTGAACAAGTCTTTTAGCACTCCCAATGAGGTTGAGAGGCATAAGACTAGTTATGCCATCTTCAATGCTCGAATAAGAGATGGCGCTTTAGTCACTGATCATATATTATACATGATCGAGATGATTAAGCGTTTGAACAAGCTTACTTTTTTCTTGCACGAGCAACTTTGGAAAGATGCTATATTGAACTTCTTATCCAAGTCCTTTCTCCCATTTCTTACTCATTTCAAAATGATAAAGCTTGAAGTTAACTACCATGGGTTGTTGGGGTTACTTTAAACTTTTGAGAAGGATCACCAGCTCCACAAGGAGTCGATGAATGTAGTGCAAGGGTCTTCTTATAATTCTCGACCCTTTAAGAAAGGAAAGAAGAACAAGAAGGTATAGGTTCATGCTGGGACATCAGTGCAGAGCCAGACCAAGAAAACCAAGCTCGATAAGAGTCAAGCAGAATGCTTCTACTATAAGAAGTAGGAATACTACAAGAGAAACTATCCTTAATACATTACCTCATTAGATTTAAATAGGTCAAGAAAGAAGCAAGCAGTTGCTAGATAAGATATTTATATGATAACTTCTTCTAATTTCTTAATTTATGATATTAGTAATTGTGTATTAGATATCGAAAGCCCTTACCATATATGTAATTTATTGCAGATTTTACAGGTCAGTAGGATATTCGAACAAGATGAAAGATTTCTGAATATTAGAGATGGAAGATCAGTTTCAATTTTAGCATTAGAAATCATAAAAGTTATATTTAAGTCTCATACTATTATTCTTAGTGATTGTCACTTCTATCCTAGCTTTTTATTGAATATAATTTCTATAGGCCTTTTGGCCAAAAATAATTATGAAATTTCAATAAAGAAAGATTATTATAATGTCATTTTGAATGGTGTTAGACATTTCAATAATGAAATCTATTTATTATCATAATCTGTTAATATAGTCTACTCCACTGGCAATACCTTAGAATAGATAATGTATCTGATGTCTATCTTTGACACTGTAAGCTAGGTCACATAAATAGAAATAGAATAAATAAATTAGCTCAAGAGAAAATTATCGAAGTCAATGATTGTGAGTCACTTTCAACCTATGAGTCCTGTCTTCTTGAAAAAATGACCAAGTCACCTTTTACTGAAAAAGGTGAGAAAGTCATTGAGCTTTTAGGTCTAGTATATACTAATATATGTGAACCAGCTATGAGTACAAGTGCTAGAGATGGATATTTCTATTTCATTACTTTTATAGATGACCTATCTAGGTATGGATATATTTACTTGATGAAATACAAATCAAATTTATTTAAAATATTCAAAAGATTTCGTAATGAGGTAGAAAAATAAACTAAAAAGAGTATTAAAATTCTTCGATCTGATCGAGAGAGTGAATAACTTTCTGATAAATTTCTCACATATCTAGGAGAAAATGAGATTCTCTCCAATAGACTCCTTAGGAATACCACAGCATAACAGTATGTTTGAAAGAAGAAATCAGACTTTGTTAGACATGGTTCGATCCATGATGGATTTTGTTAGCTTACCGATCTCCTTCCGAGGATATGTACTTGAATCGATTTGCTATCTTTTAAATAGAATTTCGAATAAGTTTGTAGTTAAAACTCCACATGAGATATGGATAGGGTATAAGCCAGTACTCTCACTCTTTAGGATCTGGGATGCCCGTACGTCAAATGTTTAATAACAAATAAACTTGAACTTAGGTCTGACAAGTACACTTTTATAGGATATCCAAAAGAAATTAAAGAATATTATTTCTATCATGCTGATGAACAAAAGATATTCGTCAACATAAGGACAATCTTTTTAGAAAAAAAGTTTCTTGGTGAAGGAATTATTGCCTCTAAGATAGACTTGAGAAAGTTTAGCAGGTAGAAAAGCCAACACATTTAGTTAAACCTGAACTGAATTTGATTAGATCAAATTTAGAGCCCAATATACCTGCATCCTTAAGATGATTTGGTAACCGCATCAGCCAAATAGATACTATGATTTCTCAATCTAAGACGGTGATCTTATTGAACTTGATGAGAACGATGAGGATTTGATCACTTACATAGATGCAATGCAGAGATCTGATTCTAAAAAATGGCTTGAGGTCATGAAATTCGAAATGAAGTCTATGAAGATCAATGATGTATGGACATTGGTTGACCCACCTGATGGAGTTAAATCCATTGGGTGTAAATAGATCTTCAAAAGAAAGAGGGAGACAGACGGGAAGGTGGAGGTCTATAAAGTTCGTCTAGTTGCTAAGAAATATCATCAATGTTATGGTATTGACTATGATGAGATATTCTCTCCTGTGGCAATACTCAAATCCATTTGAATTATGTTTGCTTTAGCTATCCATCTGGGCTATGAGATCTATGTGAAAACATCTTTCCTAAATGAAGAGTTGACTAAAGAAGTGTATATAATTCAACCTGAAGGGTTCACATCCATAGATAAGTCCAAGATGTGTAAGTTTTAGAGATCCATTTATGGATTGAAGCAAGCATCTTGGAGTTGGGACATGTATTTTGATAAAATGATCAATGTATGGCTTTATTAAGAATAGAGAAGAGCCCTGCATTTACAAGTAGACAAATGACTCAATTGTGGTATTTTTTGTATCGTATGTGGATGACATTCTCTTAATCGAGAATGATGTTCCAGCACTATAGGAAATAAAAGTATGGCTATCATCTCAGTTCTTCATGAAGAACATGGGAGAAGCATCCTACATCCTAAGGATGAAGATCTATAGGGTTAGATCTAAAAGGATGCTTGGGTTGTCCTAGTCCATGTACATAGATTCTATATTGAAGTGATTTAGCATGGAGAATTCTAAGAAGGGCTATCTTCTAATAGACCATGAAATTTCTCTCTCTAAAAAGGATTGTCCAATAACTCCTAAAGAGAGAACGCACATGAGTATAATTTCAAATGCTTTGATAGTAGAATCTATTATGTACGCCATGATATATACGAGATCAGATGTGCATGCTCACTAGCAGTAGTGAGTAGATATCAATTTGATCCACAAGAGAACTACTGGAAGGTTATAAAAACTATCCTTAAGTATTTGAGAAATACTAAAGATCAGTGGCTGATTTATGGTGAGTCAGATTTGAAACTTGTAGGGTTTACAGACTCCAGCTTTCAATCTGATCATAATGACAGTAAAAGTATATCGAATTATGTGTTTATCCTTAACAGTAGAACCATCTCCTAGAAGAGTTTCAAGCAGCACATAGTGGTAGACTCTATTTGCAAGATAGAGTACATTGCGGCATTTGATGTTGCAAAGAAAGCTTTGTGGCTGAGAAAATTTATCATCGAGCTTAGAGTGGCATCCTTCCTTGATGGTCTAGTCTTGCTCTACTATGACAGCACTGTAGCCATCACTCAGGTGAAGAAATCAAAGACACACCAGCAGACCAAGCACATACTGCATCGCTAACATCTTGTCTAGAAAATCATGGATCGAGATAACATCAACCTTCAGAAGATCAACAAAAAGAACTTGACTGATCCATTCACTAAAGTCCTAGCGATAAAGGAGTTTGATAACCATAAGTCGAAGATGGGTATTAGATGCTATACCGAGTGGCTTTAGGATAAGTGGAAGTTATTAAAAAATGTATCCCGAAGCCAATTATCAGCTTATTGATGGTTGAACTCATCTTATAAAATGTAAATAATTTATTATGAATAAAAAATTTATTCTGACATTTTTCATTATAAATGTACATCTTCTAATGAACTCCTATATTGCAATGAAGTTCTTAGGACTATTTAGAATCAATAAAGAGTGGATTTATTGCTTAGTCCTTAAATTAGTTAACAACCAAATGATACGTTATTACCAAGGATGATAACGTTTGTCGAGTGTAGGTCGTTGTGTGCTATATAGGTTGATTGTCCTCTTAACCAAAGAGTGTGGAGACATTGGTATGGTATATAGATGAGATATAGAAGTACATCGTCACTGAACGTGACCAACTCTAGAGTATTCTACTATTAAGAATTGCTTTGATGGGATATGGATATAAGTATTCCTCTGACTTGAGATCATAATGGTGACTTGCAAGCAACTGACTGTGCTCTAGTGCTAGAGTTTCTAAATTTCTAATTCAGTGACATAAGATTTTCGGGCACAGTCAAGTACTTGTAAAATCAGTGAATGATCAAGATGAGATTGATCGCTCTAAAAGTTTGGAGATAATGCATAACTTTATTTTAATTTAGTAAAATCTTGGTCAGGATAATCCATATGATGTATTTGATATTTTGAAATATAATGTAGATGACTTATTCAGGATTGACTATTAAATCCTGAGTCGTCCTATGAGCATTCATGGTTAAGAGAATGAATTATACGAAAATCATATCCACAGATTCTAGAATGTTGCTTTATACGTTTGACATGTCCGACCATCGGATGCCATTGCTAGATGGTCACTTCGATTGGTACAGAAATTTATTCTTGTACTATCAATTTAGGTTCGAACCTATTGTATCATATATATTAGAGATTTCGATCTGATCGAATAGTTGATCAATGATTAAGTATCATTTTAGGGTCAAACAGTTAATATGATTGATATTTGACCTAGTGCAAGTATTGTAGGAGGATTTATTAGGAATCAGATTACTAATTGACTTAATTTAATTGAGCATGAGGGATGAGATCGAGTCTGATTGAATAAGATTTAATTAGATTTGGTTTAGACTTGATTAGATTAAGTCTAATTAGTTTATGGGATAAGCCTATTACAAGAAAGAATAATTTTCTGTTTAATTAGGACTTGTGTGCACCTAATTTTTGATTTGATTAAAATTTAAATCAAAATTAAATATGATTTAGTTGCACTCTTATTTGGACTAAGATCATCGTTAATTAGGTTGCACCAATTCTAATTTGATTGGGTTTAAATTCTAGGTTTGACCATAAAAAACTGGAGAATCCAATTTGGCTGGGATTCTCTCTCCATGCACCACCTCATCCCTTCCCATGCCATCTCTTGGTTTTGTGTGAGATCTCTCATACCCAAAGAGAGTCCACGTGCATCTCAACGCCTCTCCTTTCTTAGATGGAAATTGATTTTGGACCAAGTCAAAGTAAGAAAGTTGTTTTGATTTAAAACTTTATTTGATGGAGTTTGAGAAAATCAAAACTCTATCCCTTTGAGGCACCAATTAACTAGATTATCTTTTGATTTTTTTGGTGGAAAATAAAGAAGGTTTGTGCACCAAAACTAAGGGATCCATGCCAAGAAAAAAGGAGGCGCCCGGCCCAAGAGTTGGGCGCCCAATATACTTGTTTATTTTGGACATGCCTTTTTAGGTGTTTGACTTAGATAAGGACTCCTCATTATCTCCTTATTAAAGAGGAGTTTGTGCGTGGGATTTCTACAACAAATTCACCAAAGAGAGGAGGCTTGGACATGGGATTTTTAGATGCTAAAGAGTCTTGGGCATGGGGTTTATTTAGGATGCAACATTGTGTATCCTGGTGAGAGAAAAGAAAGAGAGAAGAAGGATTTTCTCTAGGGTTTTTCTTACATCTTCTTCCATAAGCTTTTTAAGAGAAAAAGTGAAGAAGAAAGATCTCTCTAGTCATCCTCTTTATCTCTTTTTATCCTTGGAAGGTCCAAGCAATTTGAAGAAGGAGGTTCGTGATCAACCATCGAAGAAGAATCAACTAAGTGCTAGAATACTGCGCTGATTTCTAGCCATTAGACTTCTGATTAGTTCGAGGCTTCGTGTGACCTATCCATAGAGGCTGGATATCATGTGGCAAAGCGACAACCTCAACCTTGAATCAGTAAGCGAAGTTCTCGACCCATGAAAAGGTATTGAGATTCTATCTCAATGGTTATCT
>QRFJ01005607.1:0-41525 GCA_006176705.1 Cocos nucifera
AGAAGGCAGAGCCGAAGAAAAAGCCGAGTGAAAGGAAAGTATTTTCATTACAATAGTGATGGCCAATGGAAGCGAAACTGTCCTATTTACCTGACCATCCTAAAGAAGAAGGAGACATGTCCTTCTGGAGGCATGCTCGTTATTGAGTCTAACCTTATGGTTTCTTCTGCATCCAGTTGGGTGCTTGACTCTGATTCTAGTGCTTACTTATGCACTTCTATGCAGGATCTTGAGGATAGCAGGAGGTTGAGGGATGGTGAGATGATCCTATGAATAAAAAATAGAGCAAGGGTTGCTGCTGTGATCGTGGAAACATATCCTCTTTAACTACCATCTGGTTTAGACTTAGTATTAAAAGACTGTTATTATGTGCCTGCAGTAAGCAGAAATTTGATTTCTATTTCTTGCCTTGCATTAGAACGCTATGTAATTAGTTTTCTTAAGGATCATTGTAACATTCTTTATGAAAGAAATAAAATTATAAATAGTTTTCTTATTAACGATCTTTATCAGTTACATGTTGATGTATCTATTTTTAACTTCGAGCAAAATGTGAATGCCATAAAATCAAAACATCCTACGGATAGTCCTAATGATAGGTATCTATGGCACCTAAGATTAGATCATATAGCAGAAGATAGGATTAACAAATTGGAGAAAACTGGCCTATTGAGTCCATTAACTTTCGAGTTATATCCAATTTGTGAATCCTGTCTTCATGGCAAAATGACCAAGCTCCCTTTTATAGGACATGGGGAAAGGGCCACGGATCTTCTTGCCTTAGTACATATAGATGTGTGCGGTCCATTTGATGTGCCGGCTAGAGGTAACTTAGTCTACTTCATAATCTTTGCTGATGATTTATCAAGGTATGGGTATGTATATCTTATGAGACATAAGTTTGAAGCATTTAAAAAGTTCAAAGAATTCAGACATGAAGTAGAAAAGCAAATTGAAAAACCCATTAAGGTTCTTCGATCAGATCGAGGAGGTGAATACCTTAGTCAAAAATTTCTGGACTATCTCAAAAAAAATGGTATAGTCTCTCAATGGACTCCATCAGGAACACCTCAACTTAACGGAATTTCAGAATGGAGGAACAGGACCCTATTAGATATGGTTCGATCCATGATGAGCTTCACAAACCTCCCAGATTTTCTTGGGGACGATTCATTGTTAACTTCAATTTATCTACTGAATATGATTCCCTCTAAGACCGTTCCTACCACACCGTATGAGATATGGCACGGTAAGAAACCAAGTCTGAGTCATCTCAGAATTTGGGGTTGTCCGGCTCATGTCAAAAGACAACAAGCGAACAAGTTAGAGTTTAGGTCCTTTAGAGCTCGATTCATAGGATATTCTAAAGAGTCATTAGGATACTATTTCTACATTCCAAAAGACCACAATGTAATTATGAGTTGACATGCCATCTTTCTTGAAAAATAGTTTATTCAAGATAGCGGCATTGGAAAGCAGATCAAGCTTGATGAGAAAGTATCACAAGTACAACAAGCTAAGGACCAATTGGAACCAAATTAGGTTAAGCCAATAAGAACACTACCTCCTCCACCTCGTAGATCGGAAAGAGTTTCACATCCCCCTGAGAGATACTTAGGTATTATTTCAGAGGAAGTAGAGAAAACATTCCTCGTAGGTAATGGTGCTCATGGTGATGATCCCGAAACCTACAACAAGGCGATATCAGATATCGACTCCGTGAAATGGCTAGAGGCAATGCAGTCAGAAATTGACTCGATGCACTCAAATCAAGTTTGGACCTTGGTAGATCCACCAGAAGGTATAGTACCTATTGGGTGTAAATGGATCTTCAAGAGAAAGATTGGTGCAGATGGGAATGTGGAGACATTCAAGGCTAGACTAGTGGCAAAAGATTATAGTCAATGCGAAGGCATTGACTATCAAGATACCTTTTCCCAGTGGCTATGCTAAAGTCCATCCGCACATTGCTTGCCATTGCAGCCTATTTTGATTATGAAATATGGCAAATGGACATGAAAATGGCTTTCTTGAATGGATATCTTGAGGAAGATGTCTATATGGAACAGCTGCAAGGTTTCACATCCAGTGATATTGATCACAAGGTTTGCAAGCTGCAAAGGTCCGTATATGGACTTAAGCAAGCATCTCGGAGCTGGAACACTCATTTCAATGATGTGATCAAAATGTTTGGTTTCATCAAAAATGAAGAGGAACCGTGTATCTTCAAAAAGATCAGTGGGAGCGCTGTTATCTTTCTCATATTGTACGTGGATGACATCCCCCTTATTAGGAATGATATTCCCATGATGACAATAGTCAAATTATGGTTGTCCAAGGAATTCTCCATGAAAGACCTAGGTGAGGCATCCTTTATTCTAGGAATTAAGATCTATAGAGATAGAGCGAATAGGATGCTAGGACTTTCACGGAAGATGTACATAGAGAAAGTACTAAAGAGGTTTAGTATGAAAAACTCTAAGAGGGGATTAATACCCTTCAGACATGGTATTCATCTTTCCAAGAAGATGTGCCCTAGCACATCTGAGGAAATAGAATGTATGAGCAAGATACCTTATGCTTCTGCAATAGGGAGCCTCATGTATGCCATGCTATGTACACGACCTGATATAGCCCATGCTGTGAGTGTCACAAGCAGATATCAGTCAAATCCAGGTGAAGAACACTAGACTTCTATGAAATGTATCCTTAAGTACTTGAGAAGAACTAAGGATATGATGTTGGTCTTTGGTAACGGAGAACTCCAAGTCCAGGGATACACAGACTTGGATTTCATGTCCAATATAGATGATCGAAAGTCGACATTTGGGAGTCTGTTTGTGTGCAATGGTGGTGCTGTCAGCTGAAAGAGTTCCAAGCAAATGGTGATAGCAGATTCCACCATGGAAGCAGAATATATCGCTACATCAGAAGCTGCGAAGGAAGCATTCTGGTACAAGAAGTTTGCTGCAGAAATTGAAGTAATGCCATCAGATGCCATTCCTCTATACTGTGACAACAATGGCGCCATAGCCCATGCTAAGAAGCCGAGGTCTCATCAAAAATTTAAGCATATTGAGCGACGATACCACCTCATCCATGATTACCTCGAGAAGGGTTATGTTGAGGTCAAGAGAGTCAACTCCATAGATAATGTGGTAGACTCACTTACAAAGTCGTTGGGCTAGTAAAAGATCGAAGTCCATCTTGAGAAGATGGGACTTAGACTTGTAGCCAATTGGCTTTAGGACAAGTGGGAGATTGTTAGATATATGTGCCCTAGAAGCCAGAATTGGCTGACTCTTGTAATACACTTCTAAGGGCAAAATTGAAATTTTGACTAATATCAATAAAATGGATTATTTTCTATCACATATGTATATTTAGTGTCTATGATACATCCTTTGAGTTAATGATAATGATAATTCATATTTTCAAGAGTTAAAAATTTAAGACATGAATAATCATTATTAACTCATAAAATGCTCCCGACCATAGGATCATCATGAGGATGGTGATTGATCTGGAAGGTTGGTATACAATCGCTTCTCTTTAGTAAATGAGTCTTGAGTCTACGGTGTGGAGACACCAAAGTGAGAGTACAGGTACTTGTTAGAGAATGAGGGCACTGAGCATGACCACCTCGAGTAGTCATTACGAAGTCTACCTTCTCATCAATGACTGACTCGATGCTGCAGTGGTGTGTTTGGTTCTTTGATCTGAGGTGCATCGGCAGTTCACCTTGAGGGTATTATAGTTTGACTACATCATTACTCGGTCTCCTAGCCATATGGAACCCCGAGGTGTATATTGGCTATAGCATGTTCATTGTAGGAACTGGATAGCATCAAGATGGAATCTATCTATCTTGGTGGTAGAGGAGCAGCCCTATGATGATCATGAGAATCAAGTCCAAAAGTCTATGGCCATGGCAGAGTGAAATAATAGAAAGAGTTTCTATTTAGACTTTCACATCAGACTCGAATCGAATGATTACATCACATGACAGAGACTAGAGTTTGACGAGTTCACCTTAACCCTAATCCGATCAGGGCTCAAGATAGAAGAACTTAATCATACAGGTAGCTGCACCAAGAGGTTCACATTCAGCTCTAATGGGTTGCCACCATATACTGCTAGGTGTCACTGGTGGAATTTGGGAGCAATTAGAATGATTTAGATGATCGATCATTCTAGCTGTTCGAATCAGAAGAGTTTTGATCCATCGAAAGGAGTTTCAATGATGTCGATGATAGAGATCATGACATATCCCATTACCATACAGAACTGAACCTAATTGGGTCACACAAACAAGGGTTTGAATCTCATGATCATCAATTGAATTGATCTAGTTCAATTGATTTGAATAAGATTCAATTAGGTTCAAGAAAATCATGCTAGCACTTGATTGAACCTAACGTTCTTCTTTTGCTATCATAAATTAATTGTCCTGACTGAGCCAAAGGAGTTTGTGCTCAATCAGAGGCCTTCATATGGTCTGACTGAAGGTTGTCCAAGTCAGAAAAGGTTGTCTTATTTTGTAAGATATTATCTACCATTTTTGATCATCTGCCATTTCTTGTTCTTTGACTTTGGTCAAAAGTCTACCTTTGACTGGTCAAATGTTGACCATTGACACTTTGACTTTTGTCCACATGTCACTCACCTATTGGAGAGCTTGTGGGGGCCCATCCCCCTACTAGAACCTGGCAAGGAAGAGGGTGCACGTCACCCTTGGCGTGTGCCCATGTTGGAGGCGCCTAGGAGTCTCTGTTGGATAGGGACTCCATCTTCTTTTTGGATTTCAATTAGAGTTCTCCTAAGAACCAACTTTGACTGGTCTTAGTCGCCCTCTAAGGAGGAATCCAGGGGACTATATTTTCACCAATCAGATTTAGATCTGATTTCATAAAGAGTTGTGATTGGTTGGGAAAAAGAGTTGGATCACAGGCAGTCTATAAATAAGACCCTGCGCACAACCCAGATTGTGACTGAAAGTAGGATTGAATCACAATTCTCCATGCCCCAAGGCTGCCTCTCCCCTCTTCCTCCATGCCAAACTCACCTTCTCCCTCTCCTCTCCACGTCCAAAAGAGTTTTGGAGCTTGGTTGATGCGATCCAGATCAAGGAAAGGCGACTGAAAGCTAGAAGGCTGCACTACTGCATAGGATGACTGCTGATCTTCAAAAGGAGTTTTGAAGATCCTCCAGATCAAATCCAGAACTAATTTTTGGAGACATGATAGAGAAGAAGAGGATCTCCAGATTCAGCTCGAGTGGATACCGATAGAGGCCAGGCACTTGCGTGGCTAGATCCAGAACCTTTCGCTGCTTACAGGATCATCAACGGGTAATAGGATTACCCACTTTAAGGTAAATTAAATTTGATTTAATTTATCTGAATTTATTTTAATTTCTAAAATAATAATAATCAGATCTAAAATATCTTAGATCTAATCTAGATTAAAGAAATTTTTTTTTGAAATATATCTCTTGATATGATCAGATCTGAACAAACCTGGTCCAGGAAATCAGGATTTTCCTTCAATTTTAACTGTGGTCAACATGGGAATATCATTTTCAATAAAGAAGATATCATCCACATACAATACGAGGAAGAAAATAGTGCTCCCATTGATCTTTGTGAAGATACATAGGTCCTTCTCATTTTTGATGAAACCAAATAATTTGATCACATCATTAAAATGAGTATTCCAACTCCGACATGCTTGCTTAAGTCCATATATGGACCTTTGTAGTTTGCATACCTTATGATCAGTATCATTGAGTGTAAAACCTAGCACCTATTCCATATAGATATCATCCTCAATGTATCCATTTAAGAATGTCATTTTCACATCCATTTACCATATTTCATAATCGAAATAGGCTGTAATAGCAAACAATGTGCGGATTGATTTTAGCATAGCTACTGGCAAAAAGGTATCCTAATAGTCAATGCCTTCATATTGACTATACCCTTTTGCCACTAATCTTGCTTTGAATGTCTCCACATTCCCATCTACACCAATTTTTTTCTTGTAGATCCATTTACATCCAATAGGTACTATACCTTCTGGTGGATCTACCAAGATCCAGACTTGGTTTGAGTGCATAGAGTCAATTTCTGATTTTATTGCCTCTAACCATTTCTTAGAGTTGATATCCGATATCACCTCGTTATAGATTTTGGGATCATTACCATGTACCCCATTACCTATGAGGAACATTTCCTCTACTTCTTTTGAAATAGTACCTAAGCACCTCTGAAGGGGATGGAAAATCGTTTTCGATCTACGAGGTGAAGGAGATAGTGATTGGATTGGTTCAACCTAATTTGGTTCCATTTGGTCCTTAGCTCGTTGCTCTTATGAGCCTTTCTCCTTGAGCTTGATCTGCTTTCCAATGTCGCTATCTTGAATAAACTATTTTTCAAGAAAAATGGTATGTCGACTCATAATCACATTGTGATCTTCTGGAATGTAGAAATAATATCCTAATGACTTTTTAGGATATCCTATAAATCGAGCTCTAAAGAACCTATAGTCTAACTTGTCCGCTTGTTGTCTTTTGACATGAGCCGGACAACTCCAAATTTTGAGATGACTTAGATTTGGTTTCTTACCATACCATATCTCATACAATTTGGTAGGAACCATTTTAGATAGAACCCTATTCAGTAAGTATATTGTAGTTAATAAACTATGTCCCCAAAAAAAATGAAGGAGGTCTGTAAAGCTCATCATGGGTTGGACCATATCTAATAGGATCTGGTTCCTCCGTTCTGAAATTCTGTTGAGTTTAGATATTTCAGGTGGAGTCCATTGAGAGATTATACCTTCTTTTTTGAGATAGTCTAAGAATTTCTGACTACGGTATTCACCTCCTCGATCTAATCGAAGAACCTTAAAAAAATTTTCAGTTTGCTTCTCTACTTCATGTCTAAATTTTTTAAACTTTTCAAAAGCTTCAGATTTGTGTATCATAAAATACACATACCCATACCTAGATAAATCATCGATAAAGATTATGAAGTAGACAAAGTTGTCTCTAGCCAGCACATCAAATAGGCCGCACACATCAGTACGTACTAGGGAAAGAAGATCCATGGCTCTTTCCCCATATCCCATAAAAAGAAGCTTAATCATTTTGCCACAAAGACAAGATTCACAAATTGGATATGACTCGAAAGTCAATGGACTCAATAGTTTAGTTTTCTCTCATTTGCTAACCTTATCTTCTGCTATATGACCTAGTCATAGGTGTCATAGATACCTATCATTTGGACTATCCCTTGGTCATTTCATGGCATTCACATTTTGCTCGATATTAAAAATAGATACATCAATATGTAACAGGTAAAGATCGTTAACAAGGAAACCACTTGTAATTTTATTTCTTTTATAAAGAATGTAACAATGATCCTTAAGAAAACTAATTACATAGCCTTCTAGTGCTAGGCATGAAACAGAAATCAAATTTCTGCTTGCTGCAGGCACATAATAACAATCTTTTAATACTAAGTATAAACCATATGATAATCGAAGAGGATATGTTCCCACCACCACGATAGCAACTCTTGCTCCATTTTTGATGCATAGGATCATCCACCATCCCTCAGCCTCCTACTATCCTCAAGACCCTACATAGAAGTGCACAAATGAGCACTAAAACCAGAGTCAAGCATCCAACTGGATGTAGAAGAAATCGTAAAGTTAGACTCAATAACGAGCATACCTCCGGAAGGACCTATCTCCTTATTCTTCAAGGTGGCCAGGTAAGTAGGGCAGTTCCGCTTTTAGTGGTCGATAGTATTGCAATGGAAATACTTTTCTTTGTTAGCGGCCTTCTTCTTCAACTCTGTCTTTTTCTTCTTTCCTCCTTCCATCTTTTGCCTTTTCACAGATGACTTCTTCTTTCCAAAAGACTGTCTCCTGGAAGAAGTCCATTCAACAGCAAGCACTGAGCCTTTAGAACCTTTCATAGAATGCTCAGCAGTAACTAGCATGTTCATAAGCTCGATCAGAGAATTTTAAAGCTTATGCATATGGTAGTTCATGATGAACTATCCATATGCATCAGTCAAAGATTATAGAATTATATCATTCTGCAAATTCAGATCTAATCCGAGCTTCTCAAGCTCTTCCAAGTCCTTGATCATCATCAGACAATGATCTTGGACTGACTGCCCATCATGCATTTTAGCCTTGAATAATCGTTTAGTGACTTGATACTAGGCTGTATGACTCTATTCACCAAACATCTCTTATAGGTGAGCCAACATTTGATAAGCAGTCTTGATATCTTCATGTTGGTGCTGAAGCTCATCAGACATCGAGCCCGACATGTAATATCTAATTTTGTTATCTTCATCCATCCACTTATCAAGAGATGCTCTCTGTTCAGTGGATGGACGAGCTGGTAAGGTGGGAGGGTCTTGGTCCAACACATGAGTTAACTTCTTGAAACCCAAAATAATTTTAAAATTTTGAAGCCAACTCTTGCAATTGGGTCCGATCAGTCTATGGGTGTCCAGGATACGTGCTAGTGGGTTGGATGCAGATATATTTCTGTAGAGAGTCAATGTTTCTAGTTAGATATTGTAATTAAGACTTGATCAATTTATTTAAAAATTTTATTTTTAAATAAATTAGCTTTCACTATTTTTTTGGATCCCTATACTCTCTCTGTAGAGATGCAAAAATCTTCATGATTAATGATTTCTAGTGGATGATAAGGTTCCATTAACTGACTCATCACCTCACCTAACAGTTATTGGTGATGAGTTAGCTAATGAGTGAACAATTCTTATTCAATGATTCTTTAATCACGGCGCATCCAAAATTTATCTCTAATTCATGAATCTCACCATGCTCGAAATATTGATCCACTCCTTAGTTAAGTTAGACCCACCATTTGCATAGATTGGATTCCTAATTAAGTCTCTCACCATATCCAAAATATTGAGCCTAATCCATCCTCCAGCCCGTAGCATCCAATGCCTAATAGACATGGTTGCATCTTTCCAGTGCAACTGAACCACTATAACCAGTCGAGATCAATCAATCCCAGAAAGGACCCGCATATCTACAATGGTGGGAGACCTTAGACTTAATCTTTTCTTAGGAAGATTTGATTTAGGTTTCATTAAACTAGACATGACATATGTTAGATATGAGTGCCCTAGAAGCCAGAATTGGTTGACACTTGTAATACACTTCTAAGGGCAAAATTATAATTTTGACCATTAATAATAAAGTAGGTTATTTTCTATCACATAAGTGTATTTAGTGTCTATGATACATCCCTTGAGTTAGTGATAATGATAATTCATATTTTCAAGAGTTGAAAATTTAAGACATGAATTTTCATTTATTAACTCATAAAATGCTCCTGACCGTAGGATCATCATGAGGATGGTGATTGATCCAAAAGGTTAGTGTACAATCGCTTTTTTATAGTAGATGAGTCTTAAGTCCACGGTGTAGAGACAACGGAGTGAGAGTATAGGTACTTGTTAGAGAACGAGGGCACTGAGCGTGACCACCTTGAGTAGTCATAAGGAAGTCTACCATCTCATTAATGACTGACTCGATGTTGCAGTGGTGTGTCTGATTCTTTGACCTGAGGTGCATCGGCAATTCACCTTGAGGGTGTTATAGTTTGACTACACCATGACTTGGTCTCCTAGCCATTCGAAACTCTGAGGTGTATGTTGGCCATAGCATGTTAATTATAGGAAATGGATTGCACCAAGATGGAATCTATCTACCTCGGTGGATGAGGAGTAGTCCTATGATGATCATGAGAATCAAGTCCATAAGCCCATGGCCATGGCAAAGAGTGTGAAATAATAGAAAGAGTTTCTATTAAGGTTTTCACATTGGCCTTGAATCGAATGATTAAATCATAAGATAAAAATTAGGGTTTCACGAGTTCACCATAACCCTAATCTGATTGGGGCTCAAGATAGAAGAACTTAATCACACAAGTAGCTGCACCGAGAGGTTCATTTTTAGTTTTGATGGGTTGCCACCATATGCTGCTAGGTGTCACTGGTGGATTTTGGGAGCAATTAGAATGATTTAGATAATCGATCATTCTAAGTTGTTTGAATTAGAAGAGTTCTGATCCATCGAAAGAAGTTTTGATGATATCGATGATGGAGATCATGACATATCCCATTACAATTAAGAACTGAACCTAACTGGATCACACAAACAAGGGTTTGGATCTAGATATCATCAACTGGACTAACCCCATTCAATTGATTTGAATAAGATTAAATTAGGTTCAAGAAAATCATGCTAGCACACGATTGAGCCTAACATTCTCTTTTTTCTATTTTAAAAGTTGTCTCGACTGAGTCAAATGAGTTTGTGCTCACTTAGGTACCTTTACTTGGTTTGACTGGAGCTTGTCCAAGTCAAAAAGGGGTTGTCTTAATTTATGATATAAATTTGAGATAACACCTGTCATTTTTCGTCATCTGCTAATTCTTATACTTTGACTTGGTCAAACATTGACCTTTAACCCTTGGACATCTGCCCATGTGTCATGCACTTTTTGGAGAGCAGATAGGGGCTTGTCCCCTCTCTAGAAATTGGAAAGAAAGGGGGCGCACGCCATCTTAGGTGTGCGCCCATGGATAGGGATGCTGGAGTCCCATACGGATGGAACTCCAGGTTGCTGTTGGATTCAAACTAGGTGACCCTCACCTATAGACTTTGACCAGTCTTAGGTGCCACCTTAGGATGAATCCGTGGGTCTCTCATCCTACCAATCATATTTAGATCTGATTGAACAAAGCAATGCGATTGGCCAGGATGATGCAGCACTGCATGGCGCAATAGAGTCTATAAATAGACCCTATCTGCACCCACTTTTATCATGAGTTCATCTAAGCCACGCCCCAAGTCTATCTCTCTCCCTTCTCCATGCCACCATCTACCCCTCTCCCTCCTCTCCATGCCCAAGAAAGTTGGGTTCTTCTGATTAGTGCGAGTCAAGCAAGAAAGGCTGACGAAAAAGAAAGAAGGGAGCACTACTGTAGAGACGACGGATGATCTTTAGAAGAAGTTTTGAAGATCCTCCAAATCAGATCCATATCTAATTTTTGGTGAAAAGAAAGAGAAGGAGAAGATCTCTAGATCCAGTCTAAGTGGATATCGATAGAGGCCAGGCGCTTGCATGGCTAGATCTAGAACCACGAAGCTTCTGCAGGATCATCAATGGGTAATCAAATTACCCAAGATCAAGGTAAAAATTAATTTAGAATTAATTTAGTTTTATTTTCTTAACTATCAATTTATAAATTATATTTAAAAATGTGTCAGATCTAATCTGGATATGAGAGAAGAATTTTTGAAATATACCTCTTGATCCAATCAGATCTGAACGAACCTGATCCAAGAAATCAGGATTTTCCTTCAACTGGTATCAGAGCCAGGTTCTTATAAATTTTTTTTAGATCTAATTTAATATAATTAATTAGTAATTTTAGATATCACATGAGATATGATTTGATCTAAAATCAAAAAATTAAAAAAATAAAAAAAATTAATTTAGATCTAATATGTATGAGATACATAACTAGACTAGGAATAGAATTATTCTTTGTGTAGTCTAGTTTGATCATAATTTTTATTTGATTAAAAGTAATTTTTAGATCTATTTATTTTCTATTTTTTAATATTATAAATATTATAATCAAATCTAAAAATAGAAAATAAAATAAAATTAATTTTTCATATGAGATATGATAGTTGCATGTTTAGACTAGTTGTAGAATAGTTCTGCAAATTGGCCTAGATTAAATTTTATTTGATATGATCGAATTTAAATTTAATTTTTTAAATAATTATGAGATAATTTAAATCTAAAAAATATGCATGCATGATATACGTGATATATACAAAATATGTTTTAATTAGATTTATTTTTTATATGAGATATATGCTTAGATCTAATTTATTTTTGTAGATTAGTTGTATTTCTGATTAAGGCGTTCCCCTTGGCCGTCCGATCATAAGAATAAAGTAGGGCTTATGACCCTCTCCTCTCATTCGATGGGGTGTTCTTATGATGTGTAGGGGTGCTGCGCGTTCGTCTTTAATCAAAAATTGAAAACTTACTTTCTACAAATTCCTAGATCTTGAAACCCTAGGATCTTTTCACATGCTTTGTTTAAGAACCCTGACTTAATTAAGAATTAAGTTTATGAAATATCAAGTAGGTCTAAAATTGAGAATTTCAAATCTAAGACATATTCATAAAATTGGGTTCTGGTTTGGGTAGCTCAATTAGGTCTAGCGGTTGATCAAACCGAATCAAGAGTCGGTTAGATGGGATCAATAATGCTTAAATTGACCAACCTAATAGGATTAAGTCTGGGTCAAGATCGAGTCACGTATGTAATCGATCAAGTTAAGATCTAATTAGGCTCGGTGGTTAGAGTCTGGATTATAGACTAACCCAATTGATCCTGTCTCAATAATTTGGTGTCTAAGATAAGTTTGGCAGATACGACTGACTGGTTTTTAATTAGGAGCTACTCGACTCGAATGCATTTTTGTCGAGTTAATGGCATACCCCTTCCACCGATCTCACTTACCTAGCCATGTTTGTTGACTCAGTTCTAATCCGAGGTGGTCAATAATCCAAGCTAACCCATGCCACTAGGTTAGTCATAATAGTTATGACTATGTCTGTCTAGTTTAATGAGACCTAAATCAAATCTCCCTAAGAAAAGATTAAGTCATGATCTTCTACTATTGTAGATGTGCTGGCCCTTCTCGGGGTTGATTGTTCTCGACTGGTTATAGTGGCTCAGTTGCACCGAGAAGACGCAACCATGTCTATTAGGCATTGGATGCTATAAGCTGGAGGAAGAATTAGGCTCAATATTTTGGATATGATGAGAGACCCAACTAAGAATCCAATCTATGCAAATGGTGGGTCTGACTTGACTAAGGAGTGGATCAATATTTTGGACACGGTGAGATTCATGAATTAGAGATCAAGTTTGGGTGCATCATGATTAGAGAATCATTGAACAAGAGTTGTTCACTCATTGGCTAACCCATCACCAATAACTGTTAGGTGAGGTGATGAGTCAGTTGGTGGGACCACACCATCCACTAGAAATCAGTAATCGTAGAGATTTTCACATCTCTATAGAGGGAGTGTAGGGATCCGAGAAAATAGTGAAAGCTAATTTATTTAAAAATAAAATCTCTAAATAAATTGGTTAAGTCTTAATTACAATATCTAACTAGAAACTTTGACTCTCTACAGAAAAGATGTCTGCATCCAATCCACTAGCACGAATCCTGGACACCCATAGACTGACTAGACCAAATTACAAGGATTGGCTTCCGAAACTTCAAAATTATTTTGGGTTCTGAGAAGTTAACTCATGTATTGGATCAGGACCCTCCCACCTTACCAGCTCGTCCATCCACTGAATAGAGAGCATCTCTGGATAAGTGGACTGACGAAGATAATAAGGTCAGATACTACATGTTGGGCTCGATGTCTGATGAGCTTCAGCGCCAACATGAAGATATCAGAACTGCTCGCCAAATGTTGGCTCACCTATAGGAGATGTTTGGTGAACAGAGTCGCGCAGCCAAGTATCAAGTCACTAAATGACTATTCAAGGCTAAGATGCATGATGGGCAGTCAGTCCAAGATCATTGTCTGATGATGATCAAGGACTTGGAAGAGCTTGAGAAGCTCGGAGTGAGGTTGGACTTGGATCTGCAGAATGACATAATTCTGCAATCCTTGACTGATGCGTATGGGCAGTTCATCATGAACTACCATATGCATAAACTTCAAAACTCCTTGGCCGAACTTATGAACATGCTGGTTACCGCTGAGCTTTCCATGAAAGGTTCTAAAGGCTCAGTGCTTGCTATGGAATGGACTTCTTCCAAGAGAAAGTCTTTTGGAAAGAAGAAGAAGTCTATGAAAAAGCAGAAGGTGGAAGGAGGAAAGAAGAAAAAGGTAGAGCTGAAGAAGAAGGCCGCTGACAAAGAAAAGTATTTTCATTGCAACAATGACGGCCACTGAGAAGTGAAACTGCCCTACTTACCTGGCCACCCTAAAGAAGAAGGAGGCAGGTCCTTCTGGAGGTATGCTCGTTATTGAGTCTAACCTTACGATTTCTTCTGCATCCAGTTGGGTGCTTGACTCTGGTTCTAGTGCTCACTTGTGCACTTCTATGCAGGGTCTTGAGGATAGCAGGAGGCTGAGGGATGGTGAGATGATCCTACGCATCGAAAATGGAGCAAGAGTTGCTGCCGTGGCCGTGGGAACATACCCTCTTCGACTACCATCTGGTTTAGACTTAGTATTAAAAGACTGTTATTATGTGCCTGCAGCAAGCAGGAAATTTGATTTCTATTTCTTGCCTTGCATTAGAAGGCTATGTAATTAGTTTTCTTAAGGACCATTGTAACATTCTTTATGAAAGAAATAAAATTGCAAAGTGGTTTCCTTATTAACGGTCTTTATCAGTTACATGTTGATGTATCTATTTTTAACTTTGAGCAAAATGTGAATGCCATAAAATCAAAACGTCCTAGGGATAGTCCTAATGATAGTATCTATGGCACCTAAGATTAGGTCATATAGCAGAAGATAGGGTTAACAAATTGAGAAAAACTGGGCTATTGAGTCCATTGACTTTCGAGTCATATCCAATTTGTGAATCCTGTCTTCATGGCAAAATGACTAAGCTCCCTTTTGTAGGACATGGGGAAAGGGCCATGGATCTTCTTGCCCTAGTACATACAGATGTGTGCGGCCCATTTGATGTGCCGGCTAGAGGCAACTTTAGTCTACTTCATAACCTTTATCGATGATTTATCTAGGTATGGGTATGTGTATCTTATGAGACACAAGTCTGAAGCTTTTGAAAAGTTCAAAGAATTCAGACATGAAGTAGAAAAGCAAACTGAAAAACCCATTAAGGTTCTTCGATCAGATCGAGGAGGTGAATACCTTAGTCGGAAATTCCTGGACTATCTCAAAGAAAATGGCATAGTCTCTCAATGGACTCCACCAGGAACACCTCAACTCAATGGGATTTTAGAATGGAGGAATCAGACCCTATTAGATATGGTCCGATCCATGATGAGCTTCACAGACCTCCCTAATTTTTTTTGGGGATACTATTTGTTAACTGCAATATACTTACTGAATAGGAGTTCCTTCTAAAACCATTCCTACCACACCGTATGAGATATGGCATGGTAAGAAACCAAGTCTGAGTCATCTCAGAATTTGGGATTGTCCGGCTCATGTCAAAAGACAACAAGCAGATAAGTTAGACTTTAGGTCCTTTAGAGCTCGATTCATAGGATATCCTAAAGAGTCATTAGGATATTATTTCTACATTTCAAGAAGATCATAATATGATTGTGAGTTGACATGCCATCTTTCTTGAAAAATAGTTTATTCAAGATAGCGGCATTGGAAAGCAGATCAAGCTCGATGAGAAAGTCTCACAAGAGCAACGAGCTAAGGACCAAATGGAACCAAATCAGGTTAAGCCAATCCATACACTACCTCCTCCACCTCATAGATCGAAAAGGGTTTTCCGTCCCCCTGAAAGGTACTTAGGTACTATTTCAGAGGATGTTGAGGAAATGTTCCTCGTAGGTAATGGGGTTCATGGTGATGATCCCAAAACCTATAATCGAGGTGATATCAGATATCGACTTTGAGAAATGGTTAGAGGCAATGAAGTCAGAAATTGACTCGATGCACTCCAACTAAGTCTAGACCTTCGTAGATCCACCAGAAGGTATAATACCTATTGGGTGTAAATGAATCTTCAAGAAAAAGATTGGTGTAGATGGGAATGTGGAGACATTCAAGGTCAAATTAGTGGCAAAAGGTTATAGTCAATGCGAGGGCATTGACTATCAGGATACCTTTTTGCCAGTAGCTATGTAAAATCCATCCGCACATTGCTTGCTATTGCAGCCTATTTCGATTATGAAATATGGCAAATGGATGTGAAAACGGCATTCTTAAATGGATATCTTGAGGAAGATATCTATATAAAACAGCTGCTAGGTTTCACATCCAGTGATGATGATCACAAGGTTTGCAAGCTGCAAAGGTCCATATATGTACTTAAGCAAGCATCTCAGAGCTGAAACACTCATTTTAATGATGTGATCAACATATTTGGTTTTATCAAAAATGAGGAGCCATGTGTCTTCAAAAAGGTCAGTGGGAGCGCTGTTGTCTTCCTCGTATTGTACATGGATGACATTCTTCTTATCGGAAATGATATTCCCATGTTGACCATAGTTAAAATATGGTTATCTAAAGAATTCTCCATGAAAGACCTAGGAGAAGCATCCATTATTCTAGGAATTAAGGTCTATAGAGATAGACCGAATAGGATGCTAGGACTTTCACAGAAGATGTACATAGAAGAAGTACTAAAGAGGTTTAGTATGAAAAAATCTAAGTGGAGTTTAGTACCCTTCAGGCATGGCATTCATCTTTCCAAGAAGATGTGCCTTAGCACACCTGAGGAAATAGAACACATGAGCAAGATCCCTTATGCTTCAGCAATAGGGAGCCTCATGTACACGACCTGATGTAGCCCATGCCGTGAGTATCACGCACAGATATCAGTCAAATCCAGGTGAAGAACACTGGATTTTCGTGAAATGTATCTTTAAGTACCTGAGAAGAACTAAGGATATGTTATTGATCTTTGGTAATGGAGAAGTCCAAGTCCAAGGGTATACAGACTCGGACTTTATGTCCGATGTAGATGATCGAAAGTCGACATCTGAGAGTCTATTTTTGTGCAATATTGGAGCTATCAGTTGAAAACGTTCCAAACAGATAGTGATAGCAGATTCCACCATGGAAGCAGAATATATCGCTGCATCAGAAGCTATGAAGCAGGCATTCTGTTACAAAAAGTTTGCCGCGGAGATCAGAGTGATGCTATCTGATGTCATTCCTCTGTACTGTGATAATAATGGCGCCATAGACCTTGCTAAGGAGCCGAGGTCTCATCAGAAGTCCAAGCACATTGAGCGGTGATACCACCTCATCCACGATTACCTCGAAAAGGGTTACGTTGAGGTTAAGAGAGTCGACTCCGTAGACAATGCGGCGGATCCACTTACAAAGCCATTGGGCCAGTAGAAGATCAAAGCCCACCTTGAGAAGATGGGACTTAGATTTGTAGCCAATTGGCTTTAGGTCAAATGGGAGTTTGTTAGATATGAGTGCCCTAGAACCCAGAATTGGCTTATACTTGTAATACACTTCCAAGGGCAAAATTATAATTTTGGTTATTAATAATAAAGTCGGTTATTTTCTATCACATAAGTGTATTTGTGTTTGTGATACATCCCTTGATTAGTGGTAATGATAATTCATATTTTCAAGAGTTGAAAATTTAAGATATGAATTTTCATTTATTAACTCATAAAATGCTCCTGACCGTAGGATCATCATGAGGATGGTGATTGATCCGAAAGGTTAGTGCATAATCGCTTCTTTATAGTAGATGAGTCTTATGTCCACAGTGTAGAGACACCGGAGCGAGAGTACAAGTATTCGTTAGAGAATGAGGGCATTGAGCGTGACCACCTTGAGTAGTCATAAGGAAGTCTACCATCTCGTCGATGACTGACTCGATGCTGTAGTGGTGTGTCTAGTTCTTTGACCTGAGGTGCATCGGTAGTTCACCTTGAGGGTGTTATAGTTTGACTACACCATGACTCTATCTCCTAGCCATTCAGAATCCTGAGGTGTATGTTGGCTATAGCATGTTTATTGTAGGAATTGGATTGCACCAAGATGAAATCTATCTACCTCGATGGATGAGGAGCAGCCCTATGATGATCATGAGAATCAAGTCCATAAGCCCATGGCCATGGCAGAGAGTGTGAAATAATAGAAAGAGTTTCTATTAAGGTTTTCACATCAGACTTGAATCGAATGATTAAATCATATGATAGAAATTAGGGTTTGACGAGTTCACCTTAACCCTAATCTGATCGGAGCTCAAGATAGAAGAACTTAATCACACAAGTAGCTGCACCGAGAGGTTCATTTTCAGTTTTGATGGGTTGCCACCATATGCTGCTAGGTGTCACTGGTGGATTTTGGGAGCAATTAGAATGATTTAGATGATCGATCATTCTAAGTTGTCTGAATTAGAAAAGTTCTGATCCATCGAAAGGAGTTTCGATGATGTCGATGATGGAGATCATGACATATCCCATTACCATATAGAACTGAACCTAACTGGGTCACACAAATAAGGGTTTGGATCTAGATATCATCAATTGGACTAACCCAGTTCAATTGATTTGAATAAGATTCAATTAGGTTCAAGAAAATCGTGCTAGCACACGATTGAGCCTAACATTCTTCTTTTTCTATCATTAAAAGTTATCTCGACTGAGCCAAATGAGTTTGTGCTCACTCAGGTACCTTTACCAAGTTTGACTGGAGCTTGTCCAAGTCAAAAAGGGGTTGTCTTAATTTATGAGATAAATTTGAGACAACACCTACCATTTTTCATCACCTGCTAATTCTTATACTTTGACTTTGTCAAACGTTGACTTTTGACCCTTGGACATCTGCCCATGTGTCATGCACTTATTGGAGAGCAGATAGGAGCTTGTCCCCTCTGTGGAAATTGGAATGAAAGGGGGCGCATGCCATCCTAGGTGTGCGCCCATGGATAGGGACGCTGGAGTCCCATACGGATGGGACTCCAGGTTGCTTCTTGGATTCAAACTAGGTGACCCTCACCTATAGACTTTAACCAGTCTTAGGCGCCACCTTAGGATGAATCCATGGGTCTCTCATCCCAAAAATTAGATTTAGATCTGATTTAATGAAGCAACGTGATTGGCTAGGGTGATGTAGCACTGCATGGCGCAGCAGAGTCTATAAATAGACCCTATCTGCGCCCACTTTTATCATGAGTTAATCTAAGCCATGCCCTAAGGCTATCTCTCTCCCTTCTCCATGCCACCATCTGCCCCTCTCCCTCCTCTCTACGCCCAAGAGAGTTGGGTTCTTCTGATTACTGCGAGTCAAGCAAGAAAGGCTGACGAGAAAGGAAGAAGGTAGCACTACTGCAGAGACAACGGATGATCTTCAGAAGAAGTTTTGAAGATCCTCCAAATCAGATCCAGATCTAATTTTTGGAGAAAATAAAGAGAAGAAGAAGATCTCTAGATCTAGCCTGAGTGGATACCGGTAGAGGCTAGGTGCTTGCATGGCTAGATCCAGAACCTCAGAGCTTCCACAGGATCATCAATGGGTAATCAGATTACCTAAGATCAAGGTAAAAATTAATTTAGAATTAATTTAGTTTTATTTTCTTAACTATCAGTTTATAAATCAAATCTGAAAAAATGTCAGATCTAATCTGGATATGAGAGGAGAATTTTTGAAATATACCTCTCGATCTAATCAGATCTGAATGAACCTGATCCGAAAAATCAAGATATCCCTTCAACATAGTCATAACAATTATGACTAACCTAGTGGCATGGGTTATCTTGGATTATTAGCCACCTCAGATCGAGACTGAGCCAACAAATATGGTCAGATAAAAGAGATCGGTGGAAGGGATATGCCGTTAACTCGACAAGAATGCATTCGAGTTGAGTAGCTCCCAATTAAAAACTAGTCGATCGTATCTACCAAACTTATCTTCGATACCAAATTATTGAGCCAAAATCAATCGGATTAGTCTACAATCCATACTCTAACCACTGAGCCTAGTTAGGTCTTAGCTTGATCGATCACTCATGTGATTCGATCTTGATCTAGACTTAATCCTATTAGGTTGGTCAATTTAAGCACTCTTGATCCCATCTAACCAACTCTGGATTCGATTTGATCAACCGCTTAGACCTAATTGGGCTACCTAAGTTCGAACCCAATTTTATGAATATATCTTAAATCTAAAAATTTTTAATTTTTAGACTTAACATATTTTATAATCTTAATTTTCAATTAAGTTTAGGGTTCACAAACAAAATATGTGAATAAAATCCTAGGATTTCAGGATCTAGGGTTTTGCAGAAAATATATTTTTTGGGTTTTTGATTAAGGACGAATGCACAGCACGCCTCCACATCATAAGAACATCCCATCGAATGGAAGAAGAAGGCATTTAAATCCTACTTTATTCTTATGACCGGACGGCCAAGGGGAACGCCTTAATTAGAAATATAAAAACTACAAAACTAGTTAGATCTACATCATATATCTCATATATAAAAATTGATCTAACTATAAATATATTTTGCATGCATCTCATGTATCATATCATGCATGTTTTTAGATCTAAATTATCTCATAATTATCTAAAAAATTAAATTCAAATTAATCACATCAAAAAAATTCTATTCTAGATAATTATGTAGAATTATTCTATAACTGGTCTAAATATGCATTCATCATATCTCATATGAACCAAAAATTAAATAATTTTATTTTCTATTTTTCATATCTTATTATAATATTTATAATATCAAAAAATAGTAAATAAATTAATCTAAAATTATAATGTAATCAAATTAAATTATGATCTTGCAAGACTATACATAAAATAATTCTATTTTACAACTAGTCATGCATCTTGGAGAACTTAGATCTACATTATTTAATTTTAATTTTTTTGATTTCAGATCTAATCACATCTTATGTGATATCTAAAATTACCTAATTATTAAATCAAAATTAAATTAAAATTAGATCTAAATAATTTATGAGAACCTGGCTCTGATATCAGTTAAAGGGAAAAATATGCTTTTCGGGTCAGGTTCATTCAGATCTAATACTTTTCAGATCTAATTTGATGAATTTAATAAAATAAAAATAAATTAAATTAAATTAGATTTAATTTATACCTTGTTCTTGAGTAATCTTATTATCCTATGATGATCCCACTGATTGCCTGAGGTTCTGGATGTAGCCACGCAATCGCCTGGCCTCTACCGATATCCACTCGGGCAGGATTTGGGTATCTCCTCCTTTTTAATCTTTTCTCCAAAGATCAAATCTGGATCTGATCTTGAAGATCTTTAAAACAATATTTGAAGATCCGATGTCATCTCTTGCAGCAGTGCTGTCTTCTTCCTTTCTTATCGCCTTTTTCTTACCTGGATCGCACCAAACTGAAGCCCAAAGCCCCTTAGGCATGGAGGACAGAGGGAGATGGCTATGTGACATGGGAAAGGGAAGAACCTCTTCAAAGCTAGGTGCAGATAGGGTTTATATAGATTCTGTTGCATCATGCAGTGCCACATCATCCCGACCAATCACATCTCTTCCTGCAATCAGACACACCACTGCAGCTTCGAGCCAGTCATCGATGAGAAGGTAGACTTTCCTATGACTGCTCGAGGTGGTCACTCTCAGTGCCCTTATTCTCTAACGAGTATCTGTACACTCGCTTCCGTGTCTCTACATCGTAGACTCAAGACTCATTTACTATAAAGAAGCGATTATATACCAACTTTTTGGATTAATCACCATCCTTATGATGATCCTATGATCGAGAGCATTTTATGAGTTAGTAACAAAAATTTAAAGAGTTTAACCATAGACATCTTTTTATTATGAAAAAGGTATGCATCCAGAGAATATTTCTTCTGATCAAATTTATTTTTGATAAGAACTTGATTTCTTCAAAGATACGAGTGTTGAAAAATATGCAGGGTTTCATGCATGAATTTTAAAATATTTTTGAAATATAATGCAGCGAAACATGCAGATTAAACCATTTAATCTATAAATTTAATCTAATTACTAAACCCCACATCTAGGACCTATAACATGTCATAATGTATTTTAAATCTGAAAATAAAAGTATTTGGTATTGCTCAAATCAATACCCTAGATCTAGAATGATTCTAGATCTGAAATCTAGATCGTATCTAGGTAAAAGAAGAGATCAAATGTCTTACCTTGTGTGGGTTGAGAACTCCATGATTGATTTTCGTTGTTGTCTTTGAAGCCGCATATGCATCCAACCTCTACTGGTGATCCACACGAGGCTGCAATAAAGTTGGAGGTTCGTCGAACAAAGATTCACTCGAAGTGCTAGCTTCTCCTAGATTCCTCTAGATGGTTAATCTAAAATTTATTCTTCAGATCTCTTCGACATTCCATGAGGTGAAGAATAAGAGGAGAATTATGAGAGAAATCCAACCTTTGGATCTTCCAAAAATTAGAAATTAAATACATTAGAAAAGAATCCTAAGAGAAGATAAATCTTCTCTTTCAGGACATCAATGATTGATGTCCAGAAAATATCTTTATGCTAGGACAAGAGAAGACCTTCTCCCCTAGACTTTTACCATGTTTCTAGATCTCACACTCTCTGATTTTTCTTATAAAAAAGATTTATAGAATATAGAGAAGAAGGGTTCTCAAATAAACCCTAAGAGAAGATCTTCTTCTCTTCTTCTTCTCTCATCAGGATATGATCAGATCATGCCCAAAAAGATCACTATGCCCCAATACCTTGGAGCACAAATCCCCATGCCCTCTTCCTCTCTCTCTTAAATTTTTATCATAGAAAAATTACATAAAATAAATAAAAGGAAATTTCTTAAAAGAAAAATAAAGAAAAGATAATATTCTCTTACCTCTGTCCCTTCAAAACATCAACATTTGATGTCTTGATGAAGACCTTTTCTTCAAGGAACTTGATGCCCCAAACCTCCATGCCTTCTCCTCCTTTTCTTCTGGTTTTCTCATGATTTTTCTAAGTTTTACATGTCCTAAACCTGATAGGAGGCATCATCCCTTTTATGTATGGAAGATTAGGTTAAATCCTAGTCTTAAAAGGAGACCAAGCAGGAGTTTTAGGACGATTGGGACTCTTTTAAATGAAAACAAAACCAAACCACTTATCAAATTTGATCAAATCAAATTTTAATTAATCTCTTCAGATATTTGGTACATGGAGAAGCACTTATTGGCATAAAGAACATCACATAAAGATCCAAAAATAAAATATGGGCATTGACTTTTATTGGCACAAGAAAGGAGTGAGTGTCCTAGTCCAAGTGGGACTCTTCTTATTTGACTAGGTCAAAACTATTTTGAATCTAATTCAAACCAAATTAAATACAACCTAATTAAAGATGATCATAGTCCAACTAGAAGTTCAAATAAATCAAATTAAATTATATTTAATTCTGATTTAAATCCTAACTCAAATAGAAATTAGGTGCACTCAAATCCTAGTCCAACTAGGAATTATTTTGCTTTGCAATTAACTTATCCAATAAATCAATTAAACTTTATCTAATAAAGTTTAAACTAACTTTAATTAAATTTAATTTAATTAGACTTGATCTCAATCTAAATGCTCAGTTAAATTTTAGCTAATTAGCAATTCAATTGCTAATCAATCCTCCTACAACACTTGCATTAGGTGAAACATCAATCGTATTGATAATTTTGTTACATATGTATGCCATAGAAGCCAAAATTGCCTGACACTTGTAATACACGTCTGAGGGAAAAATTATAATTTTAACTATAAATAATAAAATAGATTATTTTCTATCATATAAGTATATTTAGTATCTGTGATACATCCCTTGAGTTAATGGTAATGATAATTCATATCTTCAAGAGTTGAAAATTTAAGACAAGAATTTTCATTTATTAACCCATAAAATGCTCCTGACCGTAGGATCATCATGAGGATGGTGATTGATCCGGAAGGTTAGTGTACAATTGCTTCTTTATAGTAGATGAGTCTTAAGTCTATGATGTAGAGATACCGAAGCGAGAGTACAGGTACTCATTAGAGAACAAGGGCACTGAGCGTGACCACCTCGAGTAGTCATAAGGAAGTCTACCTTCTCATCGATGACTGACTCGATGCTGTAGTGGTGCGTCCGGTTCTTTGACATGAGGTGCATCGATAGTTCACCTTGAGGGTGTTATAGTTTGACTACATCATGACTCGATCTCCTAGCCATTCGAAATTCTGAGGTGTATGTTGGCTATAGCATATTCATTATAGGAATTGGAATGCACTAAGATGGAATCTATCTACCTCGGTAGAAGAGGAGCAACCCTATGATGATCATAAGAATCAAGTCCATAAGCCCATGGCCATGGCACAATGTGAAATAATAGAAAGTGTTTCTATTAAGGTTTTCACATCGAACTTGAATTGAATGATTAAATCATATGATAGAAATTAGGGTTTGATGAGTTCACCTTAACCCTAATCTGATCGGGGCTCAAGATAGAAGAACTTAATCACACAAGTAGCTACACCGAGAGGTTCATTTTTTAGTTTTGATGGATTGCCACCATATGCTCCTAGGTGTCATTGATGGATTTTGGGAGCAATTAGAATGATTTAGATGATCGATCATTCTAAGTTGTCTGAATCAAAAGAGTTCTGATCCATCGAAAGGAGTTTCAATAATGTTGATGATGGAAATTATGACATATCTCATTATCGTATAGGATTAAACCTAATTGGATCACACAAATAAGGGTTTGGATTTGGATATCATCAATTGGACTAACCCGGTTTAATTGATTTGAATAAGATTCAATTAGGTTCAAGAAAATCATGCTAGCACACGATTGAACCTAACATTCTCCTTTTTCTATCATTAAAAGTTGTCTCAACTGAGCCAAATGAGTTTGTGCTCACTCAAGTACCTTTACCTGATCAGGCTGGAGCTTGTCCAAGTTAGAAAAGGGTTGTCTTAATTTATGAGATAAATTTGAGACAACACTTGCCATTTTCTATCACCTGCTAATTCTTGTACTTTGACGTGGTCAAACATTGACCTTTGACCCTTGGACATCTACCCATGTATCATGCACTTATTGGAGAGCAGATAGGGGCTTGTCCCCTCTTTGAAAATTAGAAAGAAGGGGGCACACGCCTTGGATGGTGTGCGCCCATGGTTAGGGATGCTGGAGTCCCATATGGATGGGACTCCAGGTCGCTTCTTGGTTATCTACTTAGGTGGCCCTTGGGTATCTACTTTGATCAGTCTTAGGCACCATCTAAGAATGAACCTATGCATCTCTCATCTGATTGGATCAGGTGATGTCATCCCGCTAATCAGATTTAGATCTAATTGCACAAAGCAACGTGATTGGCCGGGGTGATGCGGCACTACATAGCATAGTAGAGTCTATAAGTAGACCCTATCTGCGCCCACTTCTCAGCTCTCCTCCTCTTAGCCATTTCCCAAGGCTGCCCCTCTCCCTTCTTCATGCCACCATCTAGCCCTCTCTCTCCTCTCCACACCCAAGGAAATTGGGCCTTCAGATTAGTGCGAGTCAAGCAAGAAAAGGCTGACCAAAAAGGAAGAAGGCAGCACTACTGCAGAGACGATGGGTGATCTTCAGATGAAGTTTTGAAGATCTTCCAAATTAGATCTAGATCTAATTTTTGGAGAAAAGAAAGAGAAGGAGAAGATCTCCAGATCCAGCCTGAGTGGATACCAGTAGAGGTCAGGTGCTTACGTGGCTAGATCCAGAACCTTAGGGCTTCGACAGGATCATCAACGGGTAATCAGATTACCCTGAATCAAGGTAAAATTAATTTAAAATTAATTTAATTTAATTTTTTTATTTATCAAATCATAAAATTAGATCTGAAATGTGTCGGATCTAATTAGGATCTAAGAAAAAAATTTTGAAATATGCCTCTCAATCCAATCAGATCTGAACGAATCTATCCCGAGAAATTAGGATTTTCCTTCAAGTTTGACCTAAGAATATTTTTTAATCATCGATTAACCATCTGATTAGGTTACAACCTCTAATATGTGTGATTCTATAGTTTCAAACCTAAGCAGGTAGCATAGAAACCAATTCCTATACCAATCAAACTAACCATCTAGCAATGGTTGCCAACGTCCGAATAGGTCGAATGTATGCAAAGCAACATTCTTAGAACCCTGACCCATGGTTACCGCATAATTCATCTCTTTGACCAATAATGCTCAAGATGAATTTGACCATGTTGTCAACCACTCATACATATCATCTCTATTGTGTCTCAAAATTTTGTAAATCCCATGACTTTTTACGAGGATTACCTAGGCCTAGGTTTTGCTAAATTAAAACACAATGTGTCATTCTCTTCCTAAAGCTAATCAGGAGTGGTCAATCTCATCTTGACTCTCACACTGACTTCACAAGTACTTGACTGTACCCAAAAATCTTTCGCACCTATATTAGAAATACAGACAGTCCAGTACTAAAGTACAGTAAGTTGCTTATAAGTCACCATGGTGATCTCAGGTCGGAGGGATACTTATATCCATTGACCTTAGCTAGCTACTCTTGATAGTAGAGAGCTACATTGATCATGTTCAGTATAGATATACTCTTACATCTCGTCTAGATGCCATACCAGTATCTTCACATTACTTGGTTATGAGGACAACTAACACTTATGGCATACAGCGATCTACACTCGATAAGTTATCGTTCTTATTAATAACTCATCATTTGGTCGTGAACAATTTAAGAACCATCCTATAAATCATTTTTTATCAATTGATTATGGTTCTAAGGACTTCATCATAATATAGAAGTTTATTTAGGAAAGATAGAACTTCTATGATGAATCAACCAAATAACTATTTTTATTAAAAATTCATATACTAATTTCAATCATCTACCACTTACATGATTGGCTTTAGGACACATTTTCCAACAACTCTCACTTGGATTAAAGCCAACCAGAATGATATCAAGTATCCTATCTTTCACTTGAGTCCATAGAACTCCTTAGCTCTGAGGCCTTAGCAAATGGGTCAGTTAAGTTCTCTATTTCCATCGATCTTCTAAAAATGGACATCATCCTGATCTAAAATCAAAGATGACAGTGATGCAGAAAATGCTGATCCTTTGATTCTTTAGCCTGAGCTATGGCTCCAATGATTGGACCATCGATGGAGTGTGCCACTCCCAACCTGCTAATGAACCTCAACTACTACATAGCTTACATGGCAGCATCATATGCCATAATATATTCTACATCACTAACTGAATAGGCTATAGTATCCTGCTCGGAACCATTCTAGCAGATTACTCCTACAATTAGGGTATGACCTGACATTCTCTTATTATCATCTTGTTCTGACTAGAATTAAAACATCCACATGTTTTAAGTCAGTATTTTCATATTGGAGTCAGTGAACCTTAGTATTTTCTAAATACTTAGAGATTATCTATACAATCTTTCAATGATTTTTACTTAGATCAGACAGGTATCTACTCACCATCATTAGTGAGTATACCATATCTAATTTTGAACATAAAAAATTAGATGACAGCCAAGCCTTTATTCCTTGCAATGCTGAAATATCATTCCCGATTAAGAGAATTTCATCCACAGACAACACAAGGAATAACACTACAGAACATTTTGCCCACTTATAAATGCATGATTTATCTTTGTTCATAATAAAGACATAAGTTCAAAATGTATGTTTCGAAACTGAGAAAATAGCCAAACGGGCTTTATAGGTCTTTACCTTCTCATCTGTGGTACTTTGATCCTTTTGAAAATCTATTCACACCTAATGGATTTTATCCCTCCAGGTGAATCATCTAGTGTCCACACACTATTGATTTCTATGAACTTCAATTTGGATTATGTGACTCCAAGCCACTTCTCAGAGTTAGACCACTACATTGCATCCCTATAGGTGATCGGATCCTTGTTGTTCTCATCGAGCTCAATAGGATCGTTGTCCCAGACCTAGACACTAAAGTATCTATCCAGCTAACAAGGTACTTTACTGGATCTCTTTCAAGGTGCCACTTTAATGGGCTCCAAGTTTGATCTAATCAAATTTGGGTCTATAGGTTTAATAGATTATGTCGATTCATCTTGTACCAGTCAAACTTTTTCAAGTTCAACTTGACAGGCATCAATTCCATCTTTAAAGAAGTCCTTTTCAAAAGGAATACCCTACTGCTGATGAACATTTTATGTTTTTCAGCATGGTAGAATTAATCATCCTTAAACACCTATTTGATTAGGATCCAAGTTTATGTATATGCAAACCTTTGACATAGGCTGATCAACTCCAAACTCGAAGGTGAGAGAGTTTAGATCTACACCCATCCATATCCCATATGGAGTCTTTACAATAGATTTATTTGCTATATTTTTAGAGTAAAACTAATAGTCATAGCAGCACAACCTTAAAACAGGCAGAAAAGTGAACCTTATCATGGATTGAACCATGTCTAACAAAGTTCAACTTCTTCTTTCAGGTACACTATGTTCTGAAAAGAAATCTACTGGAAGAGAATCCTATTCTCTCCTAGATATATCACAAACTTACTGGATAAATATTCACCTCTTCGATCTGATTGAAGAGTTCTAATACCTTTTCCAATTTATTTTTTTATTTCATTATTGAATCTTTTGAATATTTTAAATGATTCAAGCCAGATGCACCCATACCCAGATAGGTCGTCTGTAACGAAATATTAATATCTTCCTCTGGCATTTAAGTTCATAGATCCATATACATCACTATGTATGAGACTTAGAACTTAATCGGATCCTTCATCTTTTCTATTAAAAGATGACTTTGTCATCTTCCCAAGAAGACAAGACACAAGCTATCAATGATTCACAATCATAGATGTCAAGATTTTTCTCTCAGGCTAATTCGTTTATCCTATTCTTGTCAAGATGACTAAGCCTATAATACCAAATATAGACATCCATGACATAATCTAACTCTGGTGTTTATTAAATGTGTACATTATACTTAACAGACTGTATAAATGTTAAAAATCATTTCTTTATTATCCATGTATTATTGTAACATTATTCATAAAAATATCACAACAATCTCCTTTCTTGATAAATGATAACCATCTCTGACCAAAAGGCCAATATAGATCATATTTATCATAAATGATGGATAATGATGATCATCACTCAAAATGACATCTTTTCAAAATAAGCTCAACAATTCCTAAAGCTTGGATTGAAACAAGACTTCCATCCCAAACTTTTAGGTATTTCTCATCATTTTCAAACATTCCACTTACCTAAAGTTCTTGCAACAAATTACATAGGACTACCGGTATCCCATACCTAGGTAGCAGAATTATATACAGAGAAATCTTAACGTATTATCATATAACATCCTTGATAAGCAACTCTTGCTCCTTTCTTTTGTTCAGTCTGTTATGGTAAAGGGAAGCTAGACAATTCTTCTTTTTATGATCCTGCTTCTAATAGTAGAAGCATTATGCCTGATTTGGGTCAATTTTGGGCTAATTATTTTGACTGGGCTAAGTAGCTCCAATACAAATCCATTCGTACTGCTGAACCAAATTCATCTTTTAGATACAAATTATCGAAGTTGGATCCCATAAGTTATCACTATTTGACAGTGATAGGAGCAACTAGGATTTAGCCTTAATTTAAGAAAAGAGAATAATGAACTATTATACATGAATTATTTTAAGCCTAGAATCTTGAACTTTAGTTTTAAGGTTCTCCCACTATTTTATTCAAATTGGTAGCCTCTACCTCCAATTTGAGAAATTATTTTAATTTTCTAGTAGGTACTAGAATCTACATAGACTACACTCAAGCCCGACTTTGGTCGGCCATCCCATGTGCATCTTGTTAGATATATGTGCCCTAGAAGCCAGAATTGGCTGACACTTGTAATACACTTGTAGGGACAAAATTATAATTTTGACTATAATAAATAAAATGGATTATTTTCTATCATATATGTATATTTAGTGTCTGTGATACATCCATTGAGTTAATGGTAATGATAATTCATATTTTCAAGAGTTGAAAATTTAAGACATGAATAATCATTATTAACTCATAAAATGCTCCCGACCATAGGATCATCACGAGGATGGTGATTGATCCAGAATGTTGGTGTACAATCGCTTCTCTTTAGTAGATGAGTCTTGAGTCTACGGTGTGGAGACATCGGAGCGAGAGTATAGGTACTCGTTAGAGAACGAGGGCACTGAGCGTGACCACCTCGAGTAGTCATTAAGGAGTCTACCTTCTCGTCAATGACTGACTCGATGCTGCAGTAGTGTGTCTGGTTCTTTGACCTGAGATGCATCGGTAGTTCACCTTGAGGGTGTTATAGTTTGACTACACCATTACTCGATCTCCTAGCCATATGGAACCCTGAGGTGTATGTTGGCTATAGCATGTTCATTGTAGGAACTGGATAGCATCAAGATGGAATCTATCTACCTCGATGGTAGAGGAGCAGCCCTATGATGATCATGAGAATCAAGTCCTAGAAGCCCATGGCCATGGCAGAGTGAAATAATAGAAAGAGTTTCTATTTAGATTTTCACATCGAACTCGAATCGAATGATTACATCATATGACAGAAACTAGGGTTTGACGAGTTCACCTTAACCCTAATCTGATCGGGCTCAAGATAGAAGAACTTAATCACATAGGTAGCTGCACCAAGAGGTTCGCATTCAGCTCTGATGGGTTGCCACCATATACTGCTAGGTGTCACTGGTGGATTTTGGGAGCAATTAGAATGATTTAGATGATCGATCATTCTAGCTGTTCGAATCAGAAGAGTTCTGATCCATCGAAAGGAGTTTCGATGATGTCGATGATAGAGATCATGACATATCCCATTACCATACAGAACTGAACCTAACTGGGTCACACAAACAAGGGTTTGAATCTGGTGATCATCAATTGAACTGATCCAGTTCAATTGATCTGAATGAGATTCAATTAGGTTCAAGGAAAATCGTGCTAGCACTCGATTGAACCTAACGTTCTTCTTTTACTATCATAAATAAGTTGTCCTGACTGAGCCAAAGGAGTTTGTGCTCAATCAGAGGCCTTCATATGGTCTGACTGGAGGTTGTCCAAGTCAGAAAAGGTTGTCTTATTTTGTAAGACATTACCTGCCATTTTTGGTCACCTGCCATTTCTTGTTCTTTGACTTTGGTCAAAAGTCTACCTTTGACTGGTCAAATGTTGACCATTGACACTTTGACTTTTGACCACATGTCATGCACCTATTGGAGAGCTGGTGGGGGCCTGTCCCCCTGCCAGAACCTGGCAAGGAAGAGGGCGCACGCCACCCTTGGCGTGTGCCCAAGTTGGAGGCGCCTAGGAGTCCTTGTTGGACAAGGACTCCATCTCCTTTTTGGATTCCAATTAGAGTTCTCCTAAGAACCAACTTTGACTGGTCTTAGGCACCCTCTAAGGAGGAATCCAGGGGACTCTATTCCCACCAATCAGATTTAGATCTGATTTCACAAAGGAGTTGTGATTGGTTGGGAAGAAGAGGAAGTTGGATCACAGACTTAGTCTATAAATAAGACCCTGCGCCCAACTCAGATTGATTAAAGTGATTGAAAGGAATCATAATTCCCCATGCCCCAAGGCTGCCTCTCCCCTCCTTCCTCCATGCCAAACCACCTTCTCCCTCTCCTCTCCACGTCCAAAAGGAGTTTTGGACCTTGGTTGGTGCGATCCAGATCAAAGAAAGGCGACTGAAAGCTAGAAGGCTGCGCTGCTGCAAAGGACGACTGCTGATCTTCAAAAGGAGTTTTGAAGATCCTCCAGATCAGATCCAGATCTAATTTTTGGAGGCATGATAGAGAAGAAGAGGATCTTCAGATCCTAGCCTTGAGTGGATACCGGTAGAGGCCAGGCACTTGCGTGGCTAGATCCAGAACCTTCCGCTGCATACAGGATCATCAACGGGTAATAGGATTACCCATATCAAGGTAAATTAAATTTGATTTAATTTATCTAATTTTATTTTAATTTATTAAAATAATAATAATTAGATCTAAAACATATCAAGATCTGAATAGATCAAAAAAAAAATTTTTGAAATATATCTCTTGATCTGATCAGATCTGAACGAACCTGGTCCGAAAAATCAGGATTTTCCCTTCAACTGGTATCAGAGCCAAGGTTCTAAAAGTATTTAGATCTAATTTTAAATTTATTTTAATTAAAAAATAAGTGATTTTCAGATGTCACATGAGATGTGATCAGATCTAAAATCAGAAAAAATTAAAATTAAATGATTTGGATCTAAGATTAGAAAATATGCATGACTAGTTCTAAAATAGAATAGTTCTATAGAATAGTCTTGCATGTTTTTAATTTAATTTGATTAAATCATATTTTAGATCTATTTATTTACTATTTTTTGATATTATAATATTATAATAACATCTAAAAAATAGCAAATAAAAATTATTTAATTTTAAATATCATATGAGATATGATTGATGCATGTCTAGACTAGTTGTAGAATAGTTCTACATAATTGTCTAGATTAGAATTTATTTTGATTAGATCAATTTAAATCTAATTTTTTAGATTATTATGAGATAATTTAGATCTAAAAATATGCATGATTCGATACATGAGATGTATGCAAAATATGCCATGATTAGATCTAATTTGTATATGAGATATATGATATAGATCTAAAACTGTTTTGTAGTATTGCATGTTCCTGATTAAGGCGTTCCTCTTGGCCGTCCGGTCATAAGAATGAAGAAGGGATTTAAAGGCCCTCTCTTTCCATTCGATGGGGTGTTCTTATGATGTGTAGGGGTGCTGCGCGTTCGTCCTTAATCAGAAACCCAAAACTTACTTTCTGCAAAACCCTAGATCCTGAAACCCTAGGATTTATTGTGCATATTTTGTTTATGAACCCTACTAAATTAAAAATTAAGATTATGGAATATTAATTAGGTCTAAAATTGAGAATTTTAGATCTAAGACATATTCATAATACTGGGTTCGGGCTTGGGTAGCTCAATTAGGTCTAAGCGGTTGATCAAACCGAATCAAGAGTTGGTTAGATGGGATCAACAATGCTTAAATTGACCAGCCTAATAGGATTAAGTCTGGGTCAAGATCGAGTCACGATCAAGCAAGACCTAATTAGGCTCAGAGGTTAGAGTCTGGATTGTAGGCTAACCCAATTGGTTCTGACTCAACAATTTGGTGTCTAAGGTAAGTTTGGCACATACGACCGACTGGATTTTTAATTGGAAGCTACTCGACCTGAATGCATTCTTGTACGAGTTAATGGCATATTCCTTCCACCGGATCTCACTTACCTGGCCATATCTGTTGACACAGTTCTGATCTGAGGTGGTCAATAATCCGAGCTAACCCATGCCACTAGGTTAGTCATAATTGTTATGACTATGACAAGTCTAGTTTAATGAGACCTGAATCAATTCTCCCTAAGAAAAGATTAAGTCTGAGGTCTTCCACCATTGTAGATGTGCGGGCCCTTCCCGGGGTTGATTGTTCTCGGCTGGATACAGTGGCTCAGTTGCACCGGAAGATGCAACCATGTCTATTAGGCATTGGATGCTATGGGCTGGAGGATGAGTTGGGCTCAATATTTCTGGATACGGTGAGAGACTCAATTAGGAACCCAGTCTATGCAAATGGTGGGTCTGACTTAACTAAGGAGTGGATCAATATTTCCGGATACGGTGAGATTCATGAATTAGAGACCAAGTTTGGGTGCACCATGATTAGAGAATCATTGAACAAGAGTTGTTCACTCATTGGCTAACCCATCACCAATAACTGTTAGGTGAGGTGATGAGTCAGTTGGTGAGACCGCACCACCCACTAGAAATCATTAATCATGGAGATTTTTGCATCTCTACAGAGGGAGTGTAGGGATCCGAGAAAATAGTGGGAGCTAATTTGTTTAAAAATAAAATCCTAAACAAATTGGTCAAGTCAAAATTACAGTATCTAACTAGAATCTTTGACTCTCTATAGGAAAAATGTCTGCGTCCAACCCATTGGCACGTATCCTGGACACACATAGACTGACTGGACCCAATTATAAAGATTGGCTCAGGAACTACAAAATTATTTTGGGTTTCTGAGAAGTTAACCCATGTATTGGACCAGGACCCTCCCACCTTACCAGCCCGTCCATCCATTGAACAGAGAGCGTCTCTGGAAAAATGGATAGACGAAGATAATAAGGCCAGATATTACATGTTGGGCTCGATGTCTGATGAGCTCCAGCGCCAACATGAAGATATCGGGACTGCTCGCCAAATGTTGGCTCACCTGCAGGAGATGTTTGGTGAACAGAGTCGCGCAGCCAAATATCAAGTCACGAAATGACTTTTTAAGGCTAAGATGCGTGATGGGCAGTCAGTCCAAGATCACTGTCTGACAATGATCAAGGACATGGAAGAGCTTGAGAAGCTCGGTGTGAAGTTAGACTTGGATCTGCAGAACGATATTATTCTGCAATCCTTGACTGATGCATATGGGCAATTCATCATGAATTACCACATGCATAAACTTCAAAATTCCTTGGCCGAATTAATGAATATGCTGGTTACCGCTGAGCTTTCTATGAAAGGTTCTAAAGGCTCAGTTCTTGCTATGGAATGGACTTCTTCCAAAAGAAAGTCTTATGGAAAGAAAAAGAAGTCTGTGAAAAAGCAAAAGGTGGAAGGATCAAAGAAGAAGAAGGCAGAACCGAAGAAGAAGGCCGATGTCAAAGGAAAGTGTTTCCATTGCAACAGCGACGGCCATTGGAAGCGGAACTGCCCTACTTACCTGGCCACCCTGAAGAACAAGAAGGAAGGTCCTTCTGGAGGTATGCTCGTTATTGAGTCTAACCTTACGGTTTCTTCTGCATCCAGTTGGGTGCTTGACTCTGGTTCTAGTGCTCATCTGTGCACTTCCATGCAGGGTCTTGAGGATAGCAGGAGGCTGAGGGATGGAGACATGATCCTACGCATCGGTAATGGAGCAAGAGTTGCTGCAGTAGCCATGGGAACATACCCTCTTCGATTACCATCTGGTTTAGACTTAGTTTTGAAAGACTGTTATTATGTGCCTGCAGCTAGCAGGAATTTGATTTCTGTTTCATGCTTAGCATAAGAAGGCTATGTGATTACCTTCTTTAAGGACCATTGTAACATTCTTTATGAAAGAAATAAAATTGCAAATGGTTTTCTTATTAATGGTCTTTATCAGCTACATATTGATGTACCTATTCTAACTATCGAGCAAAACGTGAATGCCAAACGACCTAGGGATAGTCCAAATGATAGATATCTATGGCACCTGAGATTAGGTCATATAGCAGAAGATAGGATCAACAAATTGGAGAAAAATGGGCTATTGAGTCCATTGACTTTCGAGTCATATCCAACTTGTGAATCTTGTCTTCAAGGCAAAATGACTAAACTCCCTTTTGTTGGACATGGGGAGAGGGCCACAGATCTCCTTGCCCTAGTACATACTGATGTGTGCGGCCCATTTGATGTGCCGGCTAGAGGCAATTTTGTCTACTTCATTACCTTTACCGATGATCTGTCTAGGTATGGGTATGTGTATCTTATGAGACACAAGTCTGAAGCTTTTGAAAAGTTCAAAGAATTCAGACATGAAGTAGAAAAATAAACTGAAAAACCCATTAAGGTTCTTCGATCAGATCGAGGAGGTGAATACCTTAGCCAGAAATTCCTAGACTATCTAAAGAAAAATGGCATAGTCTCTCAATGGACTCCACCAGGAACACCTCAACTCAATGGGGTTTCAGAATGGAGAAATCGGACTCTATTGGATATGGTTCGATCCATGATGAGCTTCACAGACCTCCCTGATTTTCTTTAGGGACACTCATTGTTAACTTCAATTTATCTACTGAATAGGGTTCCCTCTAAAACCGTTCCTACCACACCGTATGAGATATGGCACGGTAAGAAACCAAGTCTGAGTCATCTCAGAATTTGGGGTTGTCCGGCTCATGTCAAAAGACAACAAGCGGACAAGTTAGAGTTTAGGTCCTTTAGAGCTCGATTCATAGGATATCCTAAAGAGTCATTAGGATACTATTTCTACATTCCAGAAGACCACAATGTGATTGTGAGTCGACATGCCATCTTTCTTGAAAAATAGTTTATTCAAGATAGCGGCATTGGAAGGTAGATCAAGCTTGATGAGAAAGTCTCACAAGTACAACGAGCTAAGGACCAATTGGAACCAAATCAGGTTGAGCCAATAAGAACACTACCTCCTCCACCTCGTAGATCGGAAAGAGTTTTCCGTCCCCCTGAAGAGATACTTAGGTATTATTTCAGAGGATGTAGAGAAAATGTTCCTCGTAGGTAATGGTGCTCATGGTGATGATCCCAAAACCTACAACGAGGCGATATCAGATATCGACTCCGAGAAATGGCTAGAGGCAATGCAGTCAGAAATTGACTCGATGCACTCAAACCAAGTCTGGACCTTGGTAGATCCACCAGAAGGTATAGTACCTATTGGGTGTAAATGGATCTTCAAGAGAAAGATTGGTGCAGATGGGAATGTGGAGACATTCAAGGCTAGACTAGTGGCAAAAGGTTATAGTCAATGCGAAGGCATTGACTATCAGGATACCTTTTCCCCAGTGGCTATGCTAAAATCCATCCGCACATTGCTTGCCGTTGCAGCCTATTTCGATTATGAAATATGGCAAATGGACGTGAAAACGGCATTCTTAAATGGATATCTTGAGGAAGATATCTATATGGAACAGCCGCTAGGTTTCACATCCAGTGATACTGATCACAAGGTTTGCAAGCTGCAAAGGTCCATATATGGACTTAAGCAAGCATCTCGGAGCTGGAACACTCATTTCAATGATGTGATCAAAATGTTTGGTTTCATCAAAAATGAAGAGGAACCATGTGTTTTCAAAAAGGTCAGTGGGAGCGCTGTTGTCTTCCTCGTATTGTACGTGGATGACATCCTCCTTATTGGGAATGATATTCCCATGATGACAACAGTCAAATTATGGTTGTCCAAGGAATTCTCCATGAAAGACCTAGGTGAAGCATCCTTTATTCTAGGAATTAAGGTCTATAGGGATAGACTGAATAGGATGCTAGGACTTTCACAGAAGATGTACATAGAGAAAGTACTAAAGAGGTTTAGTATGGAAAAACTCTAAGAGGGGATTAATACCCTTCAGACATGGTATTCATCTTTCCAAGAAGATGTGCCCTAGCACACCTGAGGAAATAGAATGCATGAGCAAGATCCCTTATGCTTCTGCAATAGGGAGCCTCATGTATGCCATGCTATGTACACGACCTGATATAGCCCATGCTGTGAGTGTCACAAGCAGATATCAGTCAAATCTAGGTGAAGAACACTGGACTTCTGTGAAATGTATCCTTAAGTACTTGAGAAGAACTAAGGATATGATGTTGGTCTTTGGTAATGGAGAACTCCAAGTCCAGGGATACACAGACTCGGATTTCATGTCCGATATAGATGATCGAAAGTCGACATCTGGGAGTCTGTTTGTGTGCAATGGTGGTGCTGTCAGCTGGAAGAGTTCCAAGCAAACGGTGATAGCAGATTCCACCATGGAAGCAGAATATATCGCTGCATCAGAGCTGCAAAGGAAGCATTCTGGTACAAGAAGTTTGCTGCAGAAATTAGAGTAATGCCATCAGATGCCATTCCTCTATACTGCGACAATAATGGCGCCATAGCCCTTGCTAAGGAGTCGAGGTCTCACCAGAAATCCAAGCATATTGAGCGGCGATACCACCTCATCCGCGATTACCTCGAGAAGGGTTACGTCGAGGTCAAGAGAGTCAACTCCACAGATAATGTGGCAGACCCACTTACAAAGCCGTTGGGCCAGCAGAAGGATCGAAGCCCACCTTGAGAAGATGGGACTTAGACTTGTAGCCAATTGGCTTTAGGACAAGTGGAAGATTGTTAGATATATGTGCCCTAGAAGCCAGAATTGGCTGACACTTGTAATACACTTCTAGGGGCAAAATTATAATTTTGACTATAATAAATAAAATGGAGTTATTTTCTATCACATATGTGTATTTAGTGTCTGTGATACATCCTTTGAGTTAATGGTAATGATAATTCATATTTTCAAGAGTTGAAAATTTAAGACATGAATAATCATTATTAACTCATAAAATGCTTCCGACCATAGGATCATCATGAGGATGGTGATTGATCCGGAAGGTTGGTGTACAATCGCTTCTCTTTAGTAGATGAGTCTTGAGTCTACGGTGTGGAGACACCGGAGCGAGAGTACAGGTACTCGTTAGAGAACGAGGGCACTGAGCGTGACCACCTCGAGTAGTCATTAGGGAGTCTACCTTCTCGTCAATGACTGACTCGATGCTGCAGTAGTGTGTCTGGTTCTTTGACCTGAGATGCATCGGCTAGTTCACCTTGAGGGTGTTATAGTTTGACTACACCATTACTCGGTCTCCTAGCCATATGGAACCCTGAGGTGTATGTTGGCTATGACATGTTCATTGTAGGAACTGGATAGCATCAAGATGGAATCTATCTACCTCGGTGGTAGAGGAGCAGCCCTATGATGATCATGAGAATCAAGTCCAAAAGCCCATGGCCATGGCAGAGTGAAATAATAGAAAGAGTTTCTATTTAGATTTTCACATCAAACTCGAATCGAATGATTACATCATATGACAGAAACTAGGGTTTGACGAGTTCACCTTAACCCTAATCTGATCGGGGCTCAAGATAGAAGAACTTAATCACATAGGTAGCTGCACCAAGAGGTTCGCATTCAGCTCTGATGGGTTGCCACCATATACTGCTAGGTGTCATTGGTGGATTTTGGGAGCAATTAGAATGATTTAGATGATCGATCATTCTAGCTGTTCGAATCAGAAGAGTTCTGATCCATCGAAAGGAGTTTCGATGATGTCGATGATAGAGATCATGACATATCCCATTACCATACAGAACTGAACCTAACTGGGTCACACAAATAAGGGTTTGAATCTGGTGATCATCAATTGAACTGATCCAGTTCAATTGATCTGAATGAGATTCAATTAGGTTCAAGGAAATCATGCTAGCACTTCGATTGAACCTAACGTTCTTCTTTTACTATCATAAATAAGTTGTCCTGACTGAGCCAAAGGAGTTTGTGCTCAATCAGAGGCCTTCATATGGTCTGACTGGAGGTTGTCCAAGTCAGAAAAGGTTGTCTTATTTTGTAAGACATTACCTACCATTTTTGGTCACCTGCCATTTCTTGTTCTTTGACTTTGGTCAAAAGTCTACCTTTGACTGGTCAAATGTTGACCATTGACACTTTGACTTTTGACCACATGTCATGCACCTATTGGAGAGCTGGTGGGGGCCTGTCCCCCTGCCAGAACCTGGCAAGGAAGAGGGTGCACGCCACCCTTGGCGTGTGCCCAAGTTGGAGGCGCCTAGGAGTCCTTGTTGGACAAGGACTCCATCTCCTTTTTGGATTCCAATTAGAGTTCTCCTAAGAACCAACTTTGACTGATCTTAGGCACCCTCTAAGAAGGAATCCAGAGGACTCTATTCCCACCATAGATTTAGATCTAATTTCATAAAGAGTTGTGATTGGTTGGAATGAAGAGAAGTTGGATCACAGATAGTCCATAAATAAGACCCTACGCCCAACCCAAATTGTGATTGGAAGTGATTGAAAGGAATCACAATTCCCCATGCCCCAAGGCTGCCTCTCCCCTCTTCCTCCATGCAAAACCACCTTCTCCCTCTCCTCTCCACATCTAAAAGGAGTTTTGGATTTTTGGTTGGTGCAATCCAGATCAAAGAAAGGCAACTGAAAGCTAGAAGGTTGCACTACTGCAAAGGATGACTGCTGATCTTCAAAAGGAGTTTTGAAGATCCTCCAGATCAGATCTAGATTTGATTTTTGGAGGCATGATAGAGAAGAAGAGGATCTCTAGATCCAGCCTGAGTGGATACCGGTAGAGGCCAGGCACTTGCATGGCTAGATCCAGAACCTTCCACTGCATATAGGATCATCAATGGGTAATAGGATTACCCATATCAAGGTAAATTAAATTTGATTTAATTTATCTAGATTTTATTTAATTTCTAAAATAATAATAATCAGATCTAAAATAAATCAAGATCTGAATGGGATCAAGAGAAAAAATTTTTGAAATATATCTCTTGATCTGATCAAATCTGGACAAACCTGGTCCGAAAAATCAGGATTTTCCTTCACATCTATGGTTAGGTTCATTAACAAATTATTTCTCTAAACAATTTCTAGTAATTTAATTTTACCCCATAAATTTAATCAGTAAGCTTTGGCCTCCATTATAAGGATTTGGTTAGATCCAACTATTAACATGATCATACTTGGTGCATTTGACCAATGAATGATTAAGCCTATCTTTGGTTGGCCAACCTAACCACCATTAGAGAGACACTTTCAAGTTACCATATTATGAATGATAATTCTATTAGTCTATAAGCACCAGGCCTTTGGGCCTTCAATGATTATTGAGTTAATGGACCCATTATCATCCAACTTAATGGGAGGCTATGACTCCGTTATCTTCATAATTTTATCATTTTAAGGATCTAATAATTTTAGATGATTTAAAATTTTTTATGATTTAAGGATAGAAAGGACATGGACCAATTTACTCCTACTGACTTCACCAAGTCTAGTCCTCCCAATGACTTCTCAAGTCTTTGACAAAGACTAGGATCAATATCGGTCCATGGGTACCTAGATCAGTCTCACTGAATAAAATCAATCTCACCGATTTTCTATATGACATGAGTTAGCACGAATCAATGAGCAACCTAATCAAGATCTGATTAACCACATTGGCATGATAAGTTAGATTGGTGGGAGGATCTGCCAAGGCTTGGCTTAGACATCATCAGAAATGATCAGGTAAGAGGGCTGCCAATTAAAAACCATCGATCTAAAATGCCAAACTTATCTTAGACACCAATCAATTTATCAGTTTTGATTTAGTCTACCTAAAGACTGAGGCTCGACCACTGATCAGCATCCATTTGTTAGATGTATGGTCTATGATCAACTACAACTATTGAAGTGATCTATAGAAATAACCTAATCCTAAATAACTATTAATTAGGTTTGATCAATTTCATAACTAAGTCCATATTTAATCTAACCCTAGGTCCAACCCAGTTAAGTGAAAGGAATATGTCCTCAAGCCAATCTATTTTTGGGCTATTCTTGGTCTTCCTAACTCATGTAATGACATTTTTAAATAAATAAAGTTATTATTTCATCATATGCAATGTCTTATTATTTATTTAAGATTATGATGAACCCCATAAATTAAGGCTATAGTTTTAGGAATATGATGAGATCATACTAGTGAGATCTAAAACCTTAAAACCCTAATTTAAACATTCCTGGTCGATGGAACATTGAGTTGGGGATCAATGTTTACGACAAGACTAGCACATCTTTTGTATGCTCAATTAAGAGGGTGATTGATCTCACAATCACTTATGTATAACACTAATACAAAGATGTGGGTACTCATTAGAAAATGAGTTCACTGAATTGATTCAAGTTGAGAATACTTCTATGGAGTTCTTTCTCATGTCAATAGATGGTTCTTATAGTAGATTTGATCCTCTT